>MU127918.1:56913-92024 GCA_014904975.1 Marasmius fiardii PR-910 | reverse complement strand
CAAGAACCTCACCATCAATCCCCATCTCAACCTTGATCATTGCACCAAGGCAGATGTACAGAACATATTTTCCTTATGTTCACGTCTTGCTTATATGGGTGTAACTGTCGCTATGATGGATTCATTATACCCATGGGCTCTGCAGTACTGTATTGATGTTTGCAGTCGCCCAATTCAGTTCAAGGCTCCCATTCGTCGCCACTATGCCGAGATATTCATTAATGCACAGCATCGTTTGATGTTCTATCCGCTTCCCACTCCACCAGATGCCACGTATGGTGCTCCTGACCATTGGAAAGCGGATCACATCACCGAGTACCGTCGTCGCCGTGCCGTTGTTCGTTATTGGAAGGATACCCTGGATCCAAAATATTCGAAGGATAAGGAGATTCCCGCTCCCCGCCATAATCCGTTACCAGATAATGACGCCGCCGTGGATGGAGTCGCCGGTATGTCTCTCGATGGCCCTCCTCCTCAATCATCGGATGGGGACGTACCCATTCCAGGGCCCTCTGATGCCTAATCTCGTCACTGATTATATCTGGACGACGTGGTGGTTGGATCAGTCGACTTGGTCGCAGTGTGGCTAGACAAAAGGTCCAATCTCGAATCTCTTCTCCAATCATCTATTCATTCATTCAATCCTTGTGACGGTACCACACTCGTTTATCATCTATGCTCGCATTCATATCTCGACTATGTTTTATATTCAATATCTTCGCTATGCTTCGTTTTCGTGGGGGAGGATGTAACGTGCCGTTTCTAATCTAAGTAATTAGTGCTAGTCTCACGCCTCTCGGCTTTTCCCGACTAAGTATATAAGCTTCGCTTACCTTCGATACGATTCCTTTTTTACTTCTCTCACTTCCGCCTTATTGCCTTATCGTAGATAGACTTAGGAGCAATCTAAACGCCCTGTCTGGTTTACGTTGAGGCTCGAGGCACCGAGAGATCGTCCTTACAGTTGATGCTACTCTCTTTCCCATGAGAAATAGTTATCTGCGAGGACAAAAATGACAACCGTTAAATGTTTAATTCTTGCAAGAACGTCAGAGTCAAGTTCCTTATAGGAGAGGTCGATGTCTATGGCCCACAGAATCAACTGTGAAACAGCCCTTCAAAGATTTCAACACTCTCACTTAAAGATTGACCGGTATTGAAAGACTCACTCGTGGTCAAAGTTACTCCTCCAGAGTTGTGAATTCCCTCGCACGGCGTTCCCTGGCATTGATATCATCCGCTAGCTGCTGAAGTACAGCGGGAGTGTGGATGGGATCAATTTCCAGCATCTTGCTCCCAAAGTTCTATACGGATGTTCGGAGGATTGATGGGGGAGCCAGGGGCATGTTGTAGAATCCCGCATATGAGGAAGCTCTTCCAAGACATCTGTATTGGGATCAGAGTATATTCAAGGTCAACGGAGATGATTGTAGCCTGCATACCAACCATAGATAAGAAAATGAGATACTGAATAACCAAACTGAGTCTTTCACTCTCGCAGAGGCTGAAAAGAAGTGAGAAAACGTTCCCAGCCAGACCGTCGAACATGTACAAGGCGTTGCGATGCTCACAGCTCCCCGGTTGTGGTATACTTCTAGATAACAAGTGAACATGCTCTTTGGATCAATGGTCTGACCTTGTTGGATTTCCGGGTGTGAGTGATTAGATGATGAGGAGTAAGATAGGTTTTCAATTTCACTGAATGGTAAGATTGGCTTGAATTAGAGCAAACCGATGAGGAAGCCCAGTGTCTACCTACATCTTTATATACCCTACAATGTATCTAGAATATTCTACAGTAAGTGAGAATGCTGAGTAAAAAGCTTGGAGCTTGCGTCACTACAGAAAGTTCTGGAAAACTGGTGAGTACTCGCACAGGCTTGCTGCTTCCACAGCCCAAACCTCAACAGACCTCGTTCCCCCGGACTTCAACCTCCCTTACTAGATACAGTCATGACTACAATTTTAGTTTCTTTATTGGCATGAACAAATGCAGTTAATTGCAAGTTGACTACTATTTGGCCATGGTAGGAGCAGTAAAAAGTTGGACTATCACGAGATCTATAATTGAACCTTCATCTCTTTTGGACATTTAACTTAGAGTCATATAGCTTTCCTGGGCTGAGTTAATCTTACATTTGTATGAAATATATTGTACTGAAATGGGAATCTTGAAATGTGTGCCACCCACTGGTGGGACAAAGTTATCCACTAGTTACTAATTCGCTGAGGGAGAAGGAGAAGAACCAGGTGTAACAAGACAATCACATTACAGTACGGAGGCTACAGCCTATCGACTGTGATCCAAATTGATCTAGATCTAGATATTAACCATAATGTGCTATTTGCCATGCAACCTCTGAGTCTGAATCCTTTGTTTGTCCACCTTATAAACCACTCCCATTCTTCTCATTAGAGCTGAAGTTGCATCACACATCGATTTGATTCACGACGGGTACCCGACAAACCACCAACGTCAAATCCGTGCATGTGTCCTCGAGAATTGTATCGCTGCCAAGATATCGGGGAGAGTAAGATTGAATGTGGCGAAGATTTCGGGAGGGGACGTCATTATAGTTCCTAGTTCCCGAATCACGCGTTTTGTCCCTGGACCCCGTGATCGTCCCTCCGAAGATGAGTACAGTGAAATACATCATAACGCGTACGGCTGGGACGGTCGGAACGGTAATGCATTATCGCGTTTATGCGTTCAGATATAACAAGAAAATACACGAATGTTTATGAGCTACTATATACAAAATAAGAGTCTACCAATGTTTGGATTGGATTTGCAGCTTGTTCCCGACAGGTTTGAAGGCGTAATTGGCATATCTGTAGACAAGAAACCAGTTCGAGTGCTGGGTCCGACGACGAGTGGATCTCAGAAATATTATGGGAAGAGGGTAGTGGTTGGATATCGCGTTCGGAATTGTGTAGTTCAGGTTATTGTTCCTCATTGTAGTCCAGGCTAGGTTCGTTCCAGGACAACGTTCTTTCTGCCCTCCTCAAGGCTGTAGTTTTCTTGGTCGGATGCCAGACGGGAATGCTATTCAACAATAGGTACGCAGAGAACGATGGAATTGACAGCATTTTCGGTCAGGATGAGAACATTAGAATTCATCTACACCTTTTCTACTTTTCATCGCCTACACAAAACTGCGCTTGGATTGTCGGAGGCCTATTTGAAAAATACGTGTCGTCCCGAACCGTGCAAAGCGTACGCGCTTCTCCCTCGAGGTATCCGTGATGGTTTTACATGTATCAGAGTTAGATACTCCAATACGTCTAAAAAATTGACAAACTGTCATCAGTTTCAGGAACTAGTAGAGCTGTAATTTTATACTTATGGTGAGACACTGATAACAACAAATCAGGGATTGCTTGACAGACCTTGAGAAAAAACCCAATACACACCCTACACGAGTTTGTTTAAATCTCCCTAATCCCCATGCATTTTGAACCTTGCCGACGGATATTCTCGGAATGTTCATCAAATGTAGCAGGTACAAGAATGATCCTGTCATTTGATGTGACGAGTACCTCACTTTGGATAACGGCCCCTAGGTATTGCTCAGGCCTCAGGTTTCGTTCGTTATTTCCATTGAAGACTTTCCACGTCAAGCAGATGTACAGGAAATGGTTGATGGAAGCCGGTCAGTTCCTATGGGGGCAGAACGATAGCAATTTGTCTTTTCAACCATTTTGACACTCATGAAAACTCTGACAACGTCACGTCGTTCTGCTCACCTCGTCAGAAAAGTCAGGTTTTGTTGGATGTCGATCTCATATGATAAGCGATTTACGGTTTGAGATAAGTGGCTTCAGCTAGAGGCAGAATGCCGGTTTTGGATGGCCATGGTTAGTCCAGATGGGCTCTGCAGTGAGTTCAGCAGTTCGAGACAATGATTGTACATAGACAGGCACCGTCGAAGACCAAGTGGACAACCTTTTGTCACCCATTTCTGTGTTTAATGTTGGGTGAGTGAATGCATCCCTACTTGCCGAAGGGCTCTAACTGGTGTTGAAGATGTACGCGGGTCATGGCTTTACTTCGAAATCTCAAATGTTTGCAAAACAGGAAATGTGTTCATGATGCCCGACGTAAAGTCCAAGGAAATTTGGGAAATCAACCTTGATGCTCTGGCGGGTGAGTAGATATTTGACCCATTGGTGACCCCTTCGACCACACCATAATAATCTCTTTCTTTTTGCATGCAGAACATGTAGAACATTCTGTCTGGAATTTTGCTGAGACTCTCGGAGAAAGTTGTACTGCTCCTTAATGAGATAGTCAGGTCTCATTCCAAGTAGGGCATATATTGTCACCCTTGGCACTGGGTCTTTAGTGAGCTGTCCAGTACCACTTGTAAATTACAACCAATACAATACCTGGAATGACACACTGGAGGGAAGGGGAATTTGTTGTTACCGGTTCAGCAGTCCATTTTGTTTGCCTTCACTTTCACCCATGTTGAATGCCCTCTGTGAATGTTATCTTGTCTGGATGGTTAATTTTTGGAATCATATTTGAGGTCTGGACATGAATGAGGAGAATGGACCAGATACAGACATAGAGACATAACCTACTTTCTTCCTCTTCATTCTACCTCCATACACTTCAATTATTCTATTCACTCATCAGTCTCTTATCCATGAAATCTTTCCTTGAAGCCCCCTACAAACTCAAGAGGCATTGTTAGAGCTTTCACACTTCATTTAATCATAGTTTCTCAAAAAATATTGTATCTTCCACAGAAGAATTTTTGGATCAAATGTTCCTTTCTCTCTGAGAAACCATCAGCCCTCTGTCCTAAGCAATTTTTGTCAGATTCTCTGGCTTTTCTTTGACTTGTTCAACCAGCCAACAAGCCCACAAGTCTATCAACATGAAATGCAGGTGTTGGTGGGGATCCTTGATTACGGTTTAAACACAACTAGCTCATAGGTATACACATGAACCCAAATGTGTTGCTACACCAGCTAGGAGCTCAGTAAATCAGCTCCATATCACAGCAGCGCAGACACAGTGTAACGCCTTTGGCAGATCTAGTCACATGCTACAGTTATTTACCTAAGGCTCTTGGACTTCTATATATAAACCTGACTGTAACTTAGTTGTTTTTTGTCCTTTTTACTCATACTTGTACCTACATTGGTTATAAACCCTTGATGGCTCGGACAGTTAAGCCGTACACAGTCATGGACTGGAATATTTGAATATTTTATGTGAACTATGCCTGAGTGTCAAATAGTCTATACTCACTGAACCGAAGGACTCAATACAACGTTGTCAGAATTGTGCTGACTCCATTTTTGGCTGAGATTTTTGAAGTACATAGGTACATGGCAAATAGATAAGTCCTGAAGCTGCTTCTTGACGTCATCAGTAGTGTGAGATGTTACTTTAATCTTTATGTGCACCAAGAGTGCATATCCATCAAACAGACGAAATAAGAAAAGAGAAACAAACATTTCATGGGAGAACTGGTTAAAACGCCCCACTAAAGCTCTCGGAAATCCTTCTCGAACCCTTCCATAGTATCCAACGTCTCCACAAAATGTCCCAATGACAACGCTTCCCCTTTACCTACCGACAAGGACTGAGCAGTCCTGACCGCATTCTTGATCTGTCTCCCATTTACATTCCTCTTGGCCAAAACCTCAATTTGTGCAGGCGTAATAGCATCTAATGCTCCGGCCTTCCGGATAAACGCCGTCCAGATTTTGATCCTAGACTCGATGGGCAACTGAGTGAAATGAAGAGCAACGTGGATTCGGGAGAGGAAAGCTTCGTCAAAAGCTTTGACGCGGTTGGTGGTGAGGAATAGAATGCCGCGGTAGTATTCGACGTGACGTAGGCTACAAAAAGAACGCATGAAACAGTGGCAATTAGGAACTCTTTTGAATCACATGACGAGTGGCGGCGGACAGACGTACAAAGCAGCTACCATTGCGTTTCGGTGTAGATCATGTAGGGAACGTTGTTCGAGGAATACGTCGGCCTAAACAGTTTAGGGTGTGAGCCGATCTGATCTAACGTTGGGTACGGAGGGGTCCAACTGTACCTCATCAATAAGGACAATAGCCTTCCAAGCCGCTGCGACTTCAAAAACGCGCTCTAACGTTTTCTCCAACGCCTTAGGATCTGTTCCAAGGTCCCCGGCCCCGATGAGATAGAGCGGACGTTTTACATGCTCGCTTGTTGCTTCGGCCGAAAATGTTTTACCTAAAATTCGCCCGGCGAAGTCAGAGACAGTTAATAAAGAACCAGCGAAGACTGAATTGGGGAAAGGACAGACGGACCAACGCCAGGAGGACCAAACAAGTTAACAACGAGCCCGTGTCCCTTTCCTTTGATGAAATCATCGAAACCGAGCTCCCGACGATGAGCTTCGACTAGCGCTTGTAACATATTCTTTCGGCCTTCTGGTAAGACTAGGTTCGCGAAGGCTTCTTCATTCCATTCAACGGGCTTAACTTTTTCCACATCGAATTCCACTGATGTAAAGGGAATCAATGCGGGCATGATAGGAGGAGCCGGTGTTAGAGACTTACACCACAACTTGTCCGAGAGAGAAAACCCGTAAACGAGAGTGGGAGTTATTAAAAGCTCCTCGTCCGATAAATCAGAGATGCTGATTTCTATCCCTTCATTTGGGGCTTTCCTTTGTACCAGGGTCCCTGTGAACGGAAACAGATAAGCAACTGAAGGAATCAATGTAGCCATCCAGCGCAGTATTATCACAAACCATTAGCAAAACCTTCAGGATTCAAGTCCTCCTCTGACGGCGGTGAACGATATCTGGTCAGTCTATGAGCAGGGGGTGGATTTGAGGTAGCCTGAGTCGTGACTTTGGGGTAGCTGTAGTTTGGGTTATATCTTTTGAAGGATGCTAAACCAAGTATATGTGAGTTATCGATAATTCTAAAGTCAATTAGAAAGGTAGCACCTCTATCAACCATAATCCTACCCCTGACAGCGTGTCTCGAAGTGCGAAAGGCAGCGATCCCGTCGAATTCCTTGTGATGTACACCAACAAGATCTACCCACTTTTTCCCCCTAGCCAAGATGGTCTCCCTAAGCCCCTCCTCATCTACGTGGTACCTGAGAGGATACGCATCCAATTCGGTCATGGGAATTGTTCCCTTGAAGCTTGGAAGAATGAGAGTGGTTTTCATCTTTCCCGGAGAAACCGTAGATGTCGCTTGATTGTCGACTAGGTCTGTGGACTCGCAAGACAGTGTGTAGTGAGTGTACGTCTCAGTCCATCCCACCAATTTGAACAACCTCGGTCGGCGAGTTATAGCGCATTCCGTTACAAGGATGGAACCGGGTGTGAGAATGGAGTAAAGAAGATCAAAACTAATCTCTCGGTGAGCTTTATGAGAGTTGATACGTCGGATTGTGGTTTGAAAGTCCGTGTGAAGGAGATTGAGTAGGAGATTGACAGAGGAGAGAACGTAGTTTTCAAATTGAGATCTTTGTTTGTCTTGAAGAGTGTCACGGTAAGTGGTGAACTCTTCTAAAAATGTTAGGAACATTTCGGGTTCCACCTGAAGAAAACCGTGATATGAAGTCAACCAAGAGATGGGTCTCAGTAGTAAGGGGAATGAATACCTCAAGGGGATCGGAGTTCCATGATACTCCAGGCCAAGATACAATAACGTCCTTACATGCTTTGATGAGGTACTGGCTCTTGATCACGATCTTGAATGTAGGCTCCTCCCATTCTTTTCTGGGTATCCGGCGCACGAGGCTAACATGCAATAGAGTATTGAGGTCAATTCAACCCCACGAGCAGTTAAAGGTGTATAACGTACACAAAGTTGAACTCTTTCCACATGCCGTTTACGCGAGCTACAGTCGGTCCGGGTTCTACAATAATCTTCGAGCTGGTGTTCTTTGAACGATGAAATAAGAAGGCGTGCTTATTATATAAAAGAAGGAAGAGTAGACGAACTCGATATTTCCACTGTCTGGACCATCTGCTATAGTAATGATCGACTCTCTTGACTTTGAGGGATGGAGGTTCCAACGTCTCTTCTCGGGAAACGGCCATCATTTCTGACTTGGTATCGCATTCGTCTTCTGAGTCGAATAAATGCTCCGCTTCAGCAGATTTCCTTCTGCCTAACATGCTAGAGAAACGGCGGTGCATAGCTTGAGCGAGTGTTTTGGAAAAACGTGAACGTGAGAATGGGGGGACAGAGAACGAGGGGATTCAAGGGGATTCAGACCAATTATATGGTAAGAATAGGGAAGCTATTGTTGATCTATCTGACTCGATAATATCATAGTGGGAAATTGGCATCAATTCAATGCACCCCAAAAGATTGGGCTGTGCAGTTTTTGGCGGCATGACATATTGAGCTATGTCATTTTCCACAAATAGAACTGCTTATGAACCGGGATTATTCGAATTTCGTTCAATGCTCTGAGATATGCAGTTGAGGATTAAAATGACCACAACTTTAGACAAGGCCCCAGCGCAAAGAATGGCTCGGCTTGAAGCAGGAAGACATCTTTGTGAGAAAGGGATACAGGTTCAGAGGGTCTTTCTAAACAGAACATGATGAGAGGAGTTATGATCATGCCTATGAATGCTTTGATATAGGTGTAAACGACAGCATGAATATTCTTGACCGTGAGGCTGCTAAAAACAGCCTTTGAATTAAGGCTTTTGATGCTCGGCTCATCATGCATCATGCATCATCACTGCCTTGCGAAAACTGTGTTCACCACCTACCTGGACGGTAACTGTACGGGGTCCCATTCCATAGCTCGTTTGTTGAAAACCGTATGTATCTGTCAAACATTCCTTCAAAGTGTCGTTCTGGGGTGGGATAAAGCCCATTGGTGGTAACTGGACTTTGCAGTGCAGTGCAATCAGAAACTCTTGATATCAGCGTGGAAAAGAGAACCGTGAAGCAGATTGATCGGTGTCTTTGGAACCGGGACGATGTGGGCATGCGCTTTGTGTGTATCCCCTGCCAAATCGACCTTACCTCGGGACTCAAGTACTCACATGCCGGCAGGATTACTTTCCTCTTGCTTGACCGATGGACTTTGAGGCCGGCATCGAGGTTTCGTGTGTGGATAGCATCGACTCCAATTATCACGTGTCCGACGAAGAGTAGGGAACCGATGCGCTGAGCAGTCTCGAAGTTCAAAGTTCACGAAATCTTTACTGAATTGATATCAGCCGATGTGACGGGAGAATGCTGAAATCACAACCACATAAACGCAGAGGAACTCCCACTCGAAGAGCATTATCAGTATGGGAGGCAGACAGACCAAATCAAAACCATCGCGAACATCGTTATGGGCGGGAGGGTGCGAAGGGTGTGACGTAACCACCACTGAGCAAGGCCCCAAACACAAAACTTCGTTCTGTTCCTGACGTCCGTCCCACCACCACCCACTGTCTCCCGCGCTTCCTGAAACTCTGAGTGCATCCTCACAGTTCTTTCGACTGTAAATCCAATATTTGCTTTTCATCTTCCGTTGGCTCAGCTGATACGAAATCGCGCTAACAAACAGACCTCACTTGCTCGTTGCTTGTAGGAGAAAGCGCCCGACTTTACCTCCTTCGGTCGGCAAGGATAAGGCTGCAACGACGCTTGGAGATTATCTGCACGTACGTTCGGGTTTGAGAATCTCGAAGTCATCCTAGGTAAGTTTTCCCTTCTGTCTTTCCTCCGTTCAACATGCTCCATCGGCTACTGCTTCCACCTTGATGCAGGTTTCTTCGAGGGCATAAGAAAGAAATCAGGCGGAAAGGCTTACTGTTTTGCTGAGAAGGTGTAGTCGGAGATTTCGCATCTTGGCATATGATATATCTCGCCAATCCGAGGCCGTTGTCCATCGGATCTACCTTCTGTACCATTAATCTACAACGCTCTGGTGCCTCCGTCAATCCTATTTTTAATTCAAATAGGCTCGGGAAACACGTTGCATTTAGCTCGAAAATGGGAGGGTATGTCGAATGCTCGGATATTGTAGGGTGTTGGTCAGCGACATTTCGGGTGTTCGGCAGTGTCTGGGCAGGTCCAGGATGATGCAGAGGCACAATAGTGTCGGTGTAGTCTTGTCACCAGTTCACCTTCCCATTTTCCGCTCATCTGCTTGAGGACGCGGGTGCCCACGCATGATCATGATCATTGAGCTGTTCCCCTGCTGTCACTCTCAATATGAAGGCCAGTAGGATTCTTCCTCTTGGTTGAATTTTCGAGGGGCAGGCACTTTTGATTATGAGGCCTATACGGCCACGAGGGTAGACGTAGCTTCAACAGTTTATGTTTCTTCCGAATTCCTTCCCCGACAGGCTCAATGTCGCTTAGGAGGGCACATGTGGGCGGTCTGAATGTATGACGATGGTGATGGTGAGTGGTAGATTACTGAATATGTAATCATATATTTTCCCGGTACTGATGAGCACTCTTTCTTATGGCTCGTTCTTTTCCAGCTATCGCATTCTCAAGCTCTTCCATGAGGTTCACTAAATGGCAGAATTAGGTGAAACCGAGGAAAATCGTTGTGTTTTATGGAATCTCTTTCCGAGTTTTACGCAATGACGAGAACAAGCAACAAATTTGACTTTAGAAGCACCGACATAAAATACCGAAAGGCAGGAACAAGGTCACCTAGACTAACAGGTCCGCCATAATGTTATCATCCATCCTCGGGCTCGCAATTTTCTCTCTGTCTTTTGTATCTTCCGTCTCAACGGCTGCCGTCGGTAGACCCGTTGGTTATGGGTCTGGTAAGTTGCTTACCCTTCCATACTGTACCCATAGTGGCGGATGTTACTCACCAGCAAAAAAGCAACGACAGGTAGTGGAAATGCAACGCTCCAAACTCCTACGTCCAACCCTCAGCTCGCCGTAAGCCCTGATCGCGTCATTACTTGTCGTCTTCTCGTACTGATTTTCTGCCCTTAGTCTTGATTGAGCGATAGTATCGCTCGTGTAATTCTTCTCGACAGGATCTTTGACTTTGCGAATGACTGTAGGTGTCGATCCACCGTGCACGACCGTGAATAACATCTCGAAGCGTCATGCAGACGGTACTTCAGTTCAAGCGTGCAGAAGATATCTTGAACACTCTGCCCTTGCGACGGCGACACTATTAAAACCGTCATAGTCAACAATGCTGGTACGCCAAACATCAAAATCTCTCCCCCCAGAATTTTCAAATTTCTCCCCAGGTTTCGCGACTAGATTGGGCGTTGGTAGCAACAAGACTCTCATTGGTAACTCGGGAATGTGAGCTTCTCAATTCGCTCCTGGTTTTCCTTGAAAGAATGACTCCAAAGGCGACAGTAAAGGTGTTGGCCTCGAAATCACGAGTGGTGTCAGCAACGTAATCATCCAGAGTACGGTTTACTCCGTTTCTCCGTTTGAACGATATTCAGTACTCATTTTTGAGATATCAGAATTACGGATATCGAGTACGAAAAGCCGCCTTGATCCTGTTGTCCTTTCAATCGTTGTACTAGCCACCAACACGTCTGGGGAGGTGACGGCAGTGAGTGTTCCAAGTATCTCGTTTTTATTCTGTTTGTTTGACCGTTAAATTTCCCTTCAAAGTTCTCATCAGCGATGCTAGCAACGTCTGGATTGGCCACAACTACTTTAAAAACTGGGGAATGATTCTCGCCGGGAATGGCGACAAAGTTACCCTCATGAACAACTGACTCTACTTCACCGCCGGTCGCTCCCCCCAGCACGGATACCCTCCTTTACCACTTTGTCAACAGTAAGTTGTTCTCGAAGACCGTTGAATCGCGAAGAAACATTTTTTCTCAAAAACTCTTTTCCCGCCGCTTTTCTAAAAAAAGACTACATCTTGAGCAACACCGGCCACACATTTGACATCGGCGGAAGGAAACTACTTTGGGAACGTCAGAACTCCCATCGCGGGAGTGAACCCGAACGGGCATATGCACTTCCCTACGCAAGTCGTTGATGCCAATGCTTGTACGGATGCTTTGATGGGTGTGTTTGCGAATGGAACCGTATCAATTCCGCTTCTGGGAAGCCAGCGGTGTAACCCGACAAAACCGTTTTCAGCGCTGTAAGTCAAGTCTAGTATGTTTTTTTTTTCAGTTGTGGAAACTGGCCTTTTTGCTCTCATCGGATGCTGCTGTTAAGGGACTCAAGCCCATGGCTGTTGCAGATGTGCCGGCCTATGTCAAAGCCAATGCTGGTGTTGGTAAGGTTAACTAATGTGAGCGGGATCTATGCAGTATTCAAGAAAACGTGGTTTTCTATAAATGTAACCTATACCAATCCATTACCCGCGTGGTGCCATCTGGCTTTATAAACGAGAAATATGCTACTACAACTTCTGTTCCTAATCAATGGTCCAAGGAACTGCTATTCTTGGACAGACGTGGACTCTTGTTTACAATAAAACTAGTTGATCTAATTTTTAGCGCCTTGTTTTTTTTCTGCTTCTACTTAATAAGAGGCTTCCTGAGGTCTATTATATGAAGAAATGGAACCCTCCATACTTGATTTTAGTAATTAAGCTAACCAAAGAAAAAAGCTTCTTCCGAAAGGGAAGCAAATCTCACTAGGCAGCGGAATGTCCACAGGCTTGGTTACCAACTCATGTATTCCACAAGACAAATCATACTATATCTTGTTTGTTATGTGGTAGACCCATGAAGTCAAGTCTGGATCTCACAACCTCCGGTGATCTTGACTTAGATAGCGCCTTAGCTTTGTAACTGCCTTCGCGTGCTGCTTTCTGCTGTTGAACCTCCGTGCATTGCGACTCGGCCTCATATTGGTTTTCTGACAAAGTAGAAGTTTCACATCCGAAATCTAATACATCACTGGAAGCAATAAAGCATGAATCACATGTTTAAATTAGGTTTTATGTTTGATTTTAGGAAACAAATCCTCGCATAAGGGACGTGTTTTATTTTGACCCCACTCTTGTTATATGTTAATGGATTTTTTATTGCATAACCCATGTACTTTATTTGAGCTTTAGGTTGGATTTATGGTTGGCTCAAGCTCCGATGTAAAGTTTTAATGAGGGTAGCTTGGTTTATGTCTTCTTTGTATCGAAAGCTTGTTTAAGAAGAATCGTAAAGATACCATAACACACTTGATTCATGGTTGATAATACCATAAGTTGAGGCTGATTTATAATGAGGAAACTGACATTATGATGGTACACAGTCTTTCCCAGTCATTCACAGTTTCACCAAGTCCTTCACAATCCTACACAGTTATACCAATACAGTTCTATGCAATCCTTCACAATCCTTCATGTCCCTTCACAGTAATCCACAGTTCTTCACCATTTTAAACATCATTCAGATATATACAGGCCAGGCAATCACAGTTCTACACTATTTGCAAAATCTCACATAGTCATTCAAAGCCATTCACAGTAATTCACGATCTACACAGTCCTCCACAATCCTTCACAATTCTTCACAGTTTTTAATTTCTCCAGACCTTACACAGTTCTTCACTATGTTTGGCTGCTACATTTTTCCACTGGCATGTCCCCAGTGGCATGGTAACTGATTATTGACTGTGGTTTGCCTTTCCATAGCTGATCTTTGCTGGCTATTCTGGGGATCAGCAATATGGAAAGTAGAAAGTGTCTGCTGAACACTATCCACAGACTTGCCATATGCTACTTGGGTGATCATCATAGTTGGAGCCAAGCCCTAGACAAATGGGTTTAGAATCTATATACAAATGTTGTGGCACAGATGAGAACTTACAGATGTCAGGGCTGATAAAATAGAAATATCAAAGGAACATGACCAGTGGAGTTGGGATCTAATGTTAACTGTTGATATATAACTGATACTAATAGGACCACAGATTTGATGCTAACACTCCCTGGTTAGTACTGAATATGCACAGTACACACACATTATGGCTATGATATTGTTATACCTTGTACATCTTGCTGTCTCTCTTGCCAGCTTTTTGGCTTCACAGGTAATCTACCAAATACATTCTCCTAAATGTGTTAAGCAAGTTCCAGTTTCTCTGCAGTAGTCTCACCACTAACATCAACACAATATGAAAAACAACTATTCCTATCTGAACGTCGAGTACAGTTGCCTTTGCTACAACAGTAAAATTGGCATGTTTGGATGACATACCATATCCAATGGTGCCGGCAATGCCACATCCCAGGTCCAACTCTTTTCAATAATTAGAGCAAAATTCCAAGAAACAGTAAAGTCAACAAGTTGTTCAAAATGAAGACAGTGATTGCAAGTGGCTACAAAGTGTATTTGCCTAGAGTTGAAAAATGATATAAGAGTTGTGAATCTAGATAAAGTATTAGTTACAACTTAATTGCTTTTCCAAGAACATACCAACATTATGTCTGCTACCAAACTATACCAGATAGTCATTTCAGAGGGTATTTGGAAAAAGCTACAGCTGTACTTCATAAGAGTTGAAGTGATATACTGAATCCCACTGAAGTTAAGGTCTATTTAATACATAAACTAAGTTCATGAAGTAGGTTTTGCTCACACCACAGCAGATTTTGAGTTACTGTTGTGAAGTGTAGGGAGGCGACGTAACGCATAACGGTGGCCCCATCCTGTCGCCAAGAATGCGTTATGTGACGCAAAATTCTGCCTTCAGAGGGGTGCTTGGGCACGAGTGCCTTCCAAAATGGGATACCGGGTGCCGAGCAACTGCCTAAATTGGCAATTTGCACGGGTTGTCGCTAATGAATATCCAACTCCAGTTCATAACAGTCAAGAGGCTGTCAGCTCCCTACACTCCATGACAGTATCTCCTTCAAGGTAGTGTATAACAGAAGCATAACTCTTTGTTGTTGCTGCATCAAATTCAATAAATGTGGTGAAGCGCCAGTAGCAAACACACAGAGACTGGAGCTGAGGCTCGACAGTCAACAACTAGTCCCAAGACAAAGACAATCAATACAGCCCAGTATCCTACAGAGTACAAATATGCACCTAGTCCCAAGACAAAGAGGTCAAGATGGAGGACTAGGTGACAAGTCGTCCTATATATACTACCTAGCATGTGACCTATGATGTCATGACCTGGTGTCATGCAGAAACAGATAGAACATAGCGGAAAAGGATAGAACACAGTAGAATAAAGGTAACAGATAAGATCCAGGGATGAAACAAGAATGATGTCGTGTATCATAGTGGAAGGAAAAGAGACTGTAGGAAGGTAAATGAAAATAGTATGCACTTCATGACAATAAAGGCTTGTCAGGTTGATCTCCAAGTATAGACACCAATATAAAAAGTTGCTAGAAAAAAGAGGACTATGGAGCATCCTTTGTATAATTTATGTGCAGAGTGTCTATGGCAAGGGGACATGAGCTGACAGCCCAGAAATCACACAGTAGATCCCTTTAATGAAACCTGTAACATGACCATATATCCACACCATACAAAAACCACAACACCTGTTAAAGATCTACTCAGTAATGTTCCCCTTCTAATATGAGAAAATAACAAACAGAGAGGGATGAAGCTGGGAGCCATGATTATAGTCTTGGCACTGAGGACTGGTGCTAGAGCTGCTTCAAGAAAACAGTATCAAAGGCAGAGGGTTGTTCTAGAAATGAGGGAGATGCAAGAAAGAGGCAGGGTTGAATGATGGACTTGTATAGCCTATGGATGGCCCATACAAAACCATTGTTAATCCATCTAATTTGGTCTGACGATAATGAGACTGGTACGTCGGATATGAGAAATAGACTTAATCAGCGAAGCACTAATGATCTCTTCTGAAACGATCCAGAAGAAAAAGAAGAGTGCAAGGGGTGAGGCTTGTCGAAGGTTATGCTCACAGGGAAAGTATTAGGAGCAGCAAACACAACAGCAATCCAATCAATGTGAATACTTGCCAGAAGGCTAGTAATTGACGAAAGGGTGGGTAATCGATGGTCTCTCAAACGAAACCAACGAAACAATAGGAACGTTGGAGACGAGCCTAAAACAATCAATAACTTGGAACATGCAAGGAACTCGAGCTAACAACTCCTACTACAAACGTAGGCACCAAAAGAGCACACAAGACTCTTGAACAATCAATAAGCCACACAAGGACTTAACAAATACTCCAACGATGCTCACAACTAGAATGATGGTGAAATGTGCTAAGAAGGGTATTAATGAAGGTACTACAACTAAGGTTGTAGTCTCCAAACAACACTCCTAAGGCAAGTTTTACGAGGACTGGTTCGACGTTGATCGAAGGTTCCGTACTTAGCCAAAGAGGAGGAGGATGTGGAGTCAAAGTGCAAATGGACTTCAACTTAAATTCGACTCAGGAATGCTTGTCAGAAGCTTCCAAGCCCAAGATGGACAAAGGTAAAAGGAAGAGAAAGTGGTTTGGTAGCTTAGTAGCGGTGGATTAGGATGGTTTTCAGATCAGAAAGCAACTTCAGGAGGCAACTCGTTCCAGTGAACTCAGACCCTCCTTAGGTTAACTCAGCAGTGTAAACAGACAGTTCAGCAGCAGACAGACAAAGACTCCAGTGAGCCAACAGTTCAGATCAGACAGTAAACAGTTCAGTGAACAGTGAGATTTGATTTCTAGTCTAAAACCAACAACTCTAATTGCTAGTTAAGTTCTATTGTCTCTCTCTAGAAGCTAATCCTGAAGATAGTCAACAACTTTTGCAGTGTGACTTATGCTTCCTGAGGGTCTGCCTTTCGCTCTAGCACCCAGTGATTGCCTGAGGATCCTTCAGGAAACCTGCAGGCTTATATACCCTTCAACTACATAATTTAATACAAACTCAGATTTGTCCTTTTATCCTAGTTACCTACATAGTTTATCTTGCATATTGCCTTATAAGTATATTATTGAGAGAGTTTTGACATTAATCTTTGCTATTTTACCTGGAGAGGACATTTTATGTGGGTCCCAAATATCCTTCCGAGGTATGTAAGCAGGTGGGATAACTGGGTAATCACTAAGCACAGATGCACCCATGTGGACCCATGGTTGTCCCGTTGTTTCGCATCTGATCAGGGTCCTCATGATGGCATGTGGGTCCCCTCAGGGTTCTTTGTTCCTCAATACCTTTCCTTCTCCAACCGCCTCCTGAGCCTATATTAGGTTCTCCTAGAATACCCTCAGAAGGATAATCTAGATAGCAGTTGACAGGGTGTATCAATATACTCTCTTCCCTTACTCTTGTATTATCATTCTAGGTGGACCCATGTGGGTCCAGAATCGGGGTCGCACAGCAGTGGGTTACCTGAGTCAGCTTCTGGAACCTCGGGCACCAATGTCCATTCCCTCAGATCCCATTCAGTTTACTCTTTCATATATCTCCTTTTAGGTTTTTCTTCTTCTTAGAACCCTTCCCAAGAAGCGTCCTTAGGTCAATCTCTCTTCTTCTCTAAACAGGCTACTGAGAGCAGTGCTTAGGTAGGTCATATGTTAAGAATATCTCCAAGTAATCCTTAGTCTTCATTGGAAGGTTTCCTCCAGAGGGCCTTCCTGCCTATCGTCCTTGTGACTATGTGTAAGCCTGTGGGTCCCAAATTGCTGACCCTGACAACCACCCTCCATGGATAAGGTCCATTGGTGTAGGTTGCCATATGTTTCAACAGCTTTCGGATCTTTACTAATCTGTCCCACTCAGAAGGAACCCCGTCGGGAGGCCCCTTTGTTATGTATAATCAACCTTGTCTAGCCTTTGGAAGCACCTCACCAAGGTCATCCCGCCGGACACTACGTTTATCTTTATGCATCATCTTCACCAGGTGCCTTCCTAGGACTTTACTATCTCTTTCTAATATTTGGGTTCTATATCCTCAGTGCCTTTTCCAATAGATGTAACTTGTACTCTTCTAGTATGATATCTCTTGGCTCAAACTCTGTGTCTCTAGCCAACTTTGTTAAGTCAAACTTCTGCCTCCAAAGGTGCCTCAGGAGGTACTTGTCACCATGGGGATGGGTCTAGTCAGGCATCATCATAGTCCCCAGCTGGGACTTCTAGAGGTATTTCTGGAGTGGCAATACTTAAGTGTACTCGCCAATTGCTCCTGACCTTGGCACCTATTAGTCTCTACAGGTTTCGAGATGGTTCATGAGGTGCCTCTGGAACCTAAGGCTCCCAGTCTGGGTCTTTCCCCAGTAGTGTAGGTCTTGCATATCCTCTCAGTTTATACCTAATTTTACTAAAATAGAATAGGAAATGAATAAAATTAGGTTGTTTATGTGCACAGGCGCGACAATGGTGTTGTATAACAAAAGGGACCTTCGACTCTAACGAACTGACAGAACCTCAACAACAATCAAACTCAACTCAAGCCAAACAAATCAATCAATCTTATTTGACTTGTGTTCAAGTTCAATCAAGTATTCACAGCTATTAGACTGGGCAAATCTCTGGTATTCTGGCTTACACCGAGCAACTCTACTTAGACTTTCATCGGGGTAAAATCAACTACTCTACTACATACAACTAGGAGCCCTTATATACGGCACATTCTACTTTAGCATACAAAACAAGGTGGAATAATAATTTATAGTTATGAGTGTCAATTTCTCCCCCAAAAAGGGTAGGTCTTTCCTTTCGACAAGAGTTTGAACACGAAAGTTGGTGGTCTTCTTCCGTCATGGATGTATACAGTCCCTGCACCGAAGTGGTGGAGCTATCCGCAGTGTCGGTCTTATTTCCTTCCGAATCTAGATGCGTCGAGAGGTTAATCCCTATCATCTGATTGGCTCATTCGTCGACTGGGCAGGTACTCACCTCAGTCAGCTTCAAGTTAAGCAAGTCTCTTTATCCCGCTATTGTTCCGTTCAATTTCCATAGTTCCGAGTTCAGGCATCTCGATCGTAAATTCTCCAACGGTTCGATCAGCTGTCGCATGGTTATCTTAATCTTGAGGAAGGTTAGGAATATCATTGTCGGTCATTGTTGATGCCTGCCTTAAGCCCTCTCCTTTAGATGCTCCTTCAAAAGTAGATAGAAGATTAAAGTAAAAATAATAAATCCCTGGATTGCCGTCGGGTGTATTAGAGCGAGAGATCTCCACTAATCAATCGTCGAAGGTTTGGAGAATCTTGGAGTTACAATCATAGGCTCCTACAGGTTTCGGAGTTCCTACAATATCTCTCATCATCGGATGGATTTCTGTTGACTTCTCTAATGGGGACGTCAAGGCTCTGACTAGCAGTTGGGGCTCACCCTAGTCCTCTAGTTAGCCTAGTATTTGTCATGTATTCTACTAAATTGTGCCAAAAATGGAGCATATTCAAGGGTTTTCATTCCAGCACGCATCAACGACCCCAACCACTCCAAGTCAACCATCAGAATCAGAACATAGACTGAACTTTCTGAGTCACATCAATGTTTCAAACACTCATCTTTGTAAGGAATGAAGGTGCCCAGGGGCCTAGTTGATATTCAAACTGGGGATCAGTGCATCCCCAGGTGCTCTATATATACTACATGATGCAGCTATGCTATGATATCATCTACAATCACCAAGGAAACCATCTGTCAGATCAATCAGAGCAGAGTAAATGCTGCATACATCAATCAGAAGGGAAGAGTAACTTGTGATGGGAGCAGAGTAGAAAATGATGGGAAGCATATGGAATGTACAACCATGTGAACAACGTCCTAAAATGGAACTGAAGGTAAAGTCTGAATAAGGAAAGGCCTTCAGGCTGAAGACAAATCCAAGAAAGGAAAGAGCTGGATAAGGGCCTGGGAGGAGTCCCCTTACAATCTTCGGCTTTGACCAATGATTCTTCTCGGGAGTCTGGACTAGCACAATGAAACCATGGGATTGAAGGATTTGTCCTGATTTAGATCTGAGCTGACTTACAGCCTTTGATTCTGCCATTAGATGAGATGAGGTCCATTCAAGATTCCATCTGAGCCTCAGTTGAGAATACACCTGGACCTTGGAGTTTCCCTGCTGTCATCACTTTTATCATCATGAATTATCAGCTTTGGATGTCAGCCGCAATACTAAGTGCCTTGTCATTTATACTTATGTCACACCAGCACTGCAAAGTTAAAGTTGTATCCTTACCCTTACAGTGAGTCATTGAAAAGACCACATTAGGGATCAGGTACAAATACTGCTTAGATTATGGTTCAAGCTTTAAGAGAATTTCATTAGGACAAAGAAACAGAAATGGAGACATTGATCATAAATTTTTGCATATTGCATTTTTACTGTCAAATTCTGAAAATGTGAGGAGCAGGTACTACTTACCCCATCTTGCCTGCAGTTAGACAATTGCTCAAATGATCTACTCCTCACCTCAGTCTCCTGTAGCAACTGCCCATGCTCATTCCTTACCCAAAATCAGGAAGTCCCGCCCGATTGTTCACCTTTTTGTTCATGGTTTCTGGTGTCGTAAAAAGGGCCCTTATTCACAGATTATCAGCCCTTTCAGGAGCCCATATCCATCTACTTCCAGGTGTCATTGAAGTAATCCTAAGTACTCCTTATTCTATACCTGATTTAACAGAAATCAGGCACATTTCCGCTCAGAATCTGTTTAACTTATTTCTTCCCAGGTTCATGTGATGTGACTCAATGATGGCCGCTAATTCATTGATGCTTCTTGGGCGTCTCAATCCTCCTTTACTTCCGTAAAGGTGGGTCGTACACGCCAACTGAAATAAGGCAGCTCCGGTATGGCTCTCCGAAAACTTCAGGTTGACCTTGTCTGACTCAGGTACTTAAAACTTTTGGACCTTATGTTTGAACAATTTCGGTGACGTTTAATCTTCGCAAACCGGGTTAGACTCAAGTCAACCTCTGCAATCTGTAAGTAGGTCCCACGCCTCGATTCAGATACCGTCGTGGAAAACTCACACGAGCCCTTTTTTTTTCGGGATTCACAGGCCTTGCCCTTTCGATCGGACGCGCGCCGTTCAGTGAACATTGACATTGCCCAATTTTCTCTTCCATTCAGTTTTCATACATTCATTCTTCTCCATTTCATCTCATTTAGACCAGCATCTTTCTCGATTTATTTAACGCACCATGTTACATTACAGCATCTTATTTCGGTCTCTGTATATCTATTATATTTAAACTTGGCTCTCTCCCCATAAGAGTGTTCAGGAAGCAACGAGAATGGGTTTGCAGTCGAGGCACGGCCTGCTGTTGGATTTCCGGGTGTGAGTGATTAGATGTTGAGAATAGTAGGTTTGTAATTTCACTGAATGGTAAGATTGGCTTGAATTAGGGCAAACTGATGAGGAAGCCCAGTGTCTGTGTACATGTTTATCTGCTCTACAATGTATCTAGAATGTTCTACAGTAAGTGAGAATGACAGGCTTGCTGCTTCCACAGCCCGAATCTCAACACCTGCCTATCTGAAGTGTTCCAAATATATGCTCCCGGGCACCTCACTGAAGGAACAGCGCCGATTCAGCAGTTACCCATAACTTTGTTTCGGCGTGTACCCTTCCCCCCCCAACTACCACCACCACTGCCACCGAGTCTCTTTCACATGCCATAGTCTAAAACATTCTCTCTACTCGCCGGACTATAACGACCCCCTAATAAATCACGTAAACCTTCAATCATGCCGCTACCTTCATAATGTCACTTTCAATAATGTGGGAGGCGATCGGTTTCACACTATCTTTCAGGAATTCAGGAGGCGGAAGGGGGCAGGGGACGATTTGTACGATGGAAAGCATATTTTATAGTCGCAGTGACACGTGCTAAGGCGGAATATTAATGCGGCTTTACTTATACTGAAATGACGCTCGAAAACCAACTTTTTGTTCCTCCAAAATCAGAAGTGAAAACCAAATCGTATCAACGGGTTAGTTGACATGAAAGTCAACATCCTTCACTTATGCAGCGCGTCATAAGCGTGTTTATCGTGGACAACTTCAAGCGCTCTTGATCGCTGGCGCGAATGTCGAAACGGTCTAGGTTTATTCTCAATGAACTTAGATTGAATATTGACTATCGGCGTTACGTCAGGTCAGGGGATGGTTCTCAATTGCAGCTTTTAAGTATGCATATAAGAGTTCGTGGCTCATAGTACTCGACTTGACTTTGGCTGTCATGTTTGTTACCCCTGTATCCAAACTTCTATTTCGTGCTCTTTACTTATGGCGTCGAATACTTGGAATTTTTGAAGCTTTTCAACTCCATTGATACGGGCTAATGTCATGGTGAGCACGAGAGATCGATTGTCACGTAAATTGTCTCCTCCTAAGTACGACGAGCTCGCCACTATTCCGAATTGACATGTGTTTGAGGTCAATCCATGAGAAGCTGTATCGAAGCAAACTTCCTTCGAGCGGGCCGTTCAGTCGTTTTGCGTCATATATAATCAAATCTGCCGCACAACGTCAACCGAAATGTTTTACACCGGCGGTCAGATGTTTTCTTCATGTAAATGTATCGCTAACTCCAAGTTTATCCATCCTTTATCACGTAGTTCGCCCTCTGATATTGTCCAAAGATGTGGGAGCTTTTTGGATTCAGACTCTGAGCATGATTTCACAGTCAAAAACCAAGCAACACCCATGAGAAATGAAAAAACAAGTAGCTTTTGAGAGGTGAGGGGGGAAATGTGGATGATGGTTAATTTGAGATTTTGGGTTTGCTTTTGATTTTTTCCCCCCGTTTTGGATGAAAGTGTAAATGTATAAAGAACCCGTTGTGACCATACGTTGGAACAGTCCATCTGCCTATGGAAATTTTCAAGAATATGAACTGACTAAACCGCGCGAAGATGAATACCATGTGTTGGTTCGATTTGTATATCTGCAGTAAGTTATGGACAGACCTTGCGGCGGCTTTAGCTCTCTCGCGCCACAACTGCAAGCTCCGAGGCCCCGACTTCTTAGGACCGTTGAACATTGAATTGCGTTTAACTCCCTCAACTAGCTAAAGATATGTATGGTATCTAGTCCCCACCCGACAGCTGATACACAAAAGTCCGGGGAGAAAAGGAAAGGGTTCAAGAGTTAGTCTACGCTATTCAATTTTGGAATGAAGAGACAACACGAAATGTATCGGACGACTTGTGAGCATGAGGCTGTGCTAAAACGGCGTGGATAGTGTAGGTGTACTAGTAGTAAGGCACTTCAATTGAACCCATCGGTGGTCTAGCAGTAGCGAGTAGTTTTTGTTGAGGATTCGCATGGCCCGCCACATTTCTCTCGGCCTCCGCCACATAATATACGCTTCAGTTCAGGAACAGATCAGAACATGCTGTTCGCTGACTGCACAATGATCATACGTTTGGTACTTGCTTCTAAGTTTTTGGGCACTGTTTCCGGCCGGAACGCGCAACAACCAGTGACCAGTGACCCATGTGCCAACGTCGATCAATTTTCACATCCTCGACAACCTACCCCACTCCAGGAACCACTATGGATTTCGACCGTGTGGATGCATATCAAAGCAACGTTCTAAGGTGCGGTTCACAGTGATTCTATAAACCAAGAACCAAGAACCAAGACAAGCTCCCCGAAGTCGAACAATCAGAGGATCCCACTGCCGCGCGCAGATCAACGGTCATGTACCGCAAACTAAGTTATATGCTACCATAAGACAGCGGTGACAAATACTAATTTCTCCTGGTTACCTTAGCCTTCCCGGTATGCTCCTCAATGTTCCAAAATCCAAGAACCTACTTATTGTCAATGAGGTTCCGTGAACCTTATTCTCGTCTTGTTAATATTATACATTTCTATGCAACCGGGATGATCAACCTCCGCCTCTATGGTATTGCCAATTCCTTCTTTCCAAGAAGGTTTATCGGGCCTACAGCGGATTTTTTAGACTACCGACAGCCCCCCCCGTAAACTGCATCTCCAATTTCCTGCCTTCCACACCAGAAGATTTAATGGGATACGTCAAGGTGACGCCGGTCCTGGTGGCAGGGCACGTTTGGCTCGTACATGTAACATATCTATCGATTGATCCGCGATCAGTGCTATGCAGTGAGCGCGGACTCCTATTTTAATCCTGGTTGACGATCACTAAGATCACTATCCGCTAACCCCGTGTTTCCAAATACTTCCGTACTGAGAATAAAAACTCGGACGAACAGTGAGTCCAGCAGAGGACGACTCCTATTCACAGACATCGCTAATATTTTGTGCTGATGTTATACTCTTACTTGTTACGAAAGTCAAGATAAGAAGAAGCAGTAATTCTTTTCGACTTGTCCCGTAATCCAAATGAGATAATAGTCTCAATAGACCGAATTTAGACTTATTTGATGATCATTTGATTTCTAAAATAAACTTCTAATTTGTTCGATTGTGGCTCATCGCTATCTGACACACGGGCACCGGACAGTCTCCACATACCGATACACGTCTACTCCTGAAAGTATATAAGTAATGGAGTAAAGCGACACTAAGACCAGCTCATCATGTCGAATGATACTGCACTTCTCGCTCTCCCTAATCCATTTACACCTCTTGCGTTCCTACCACCGGACATCGCAAATTCACTTGAGGTTGCTCGTTATCTCTGTGTGGTAGCTTTAGGGGTAAGTTATCTCAAAGGAATTTCTGCAAGTTTTCATACTCACAACGGATCCTCAGGGTTACATATGGGATTGTGCTATCAACCTTGGGAATGACTACAAGCTTCTTTTCAAACATGACATTCGTTATACAACTGGAATTTATTATTTGTCCAGGTACGTAAACTATCATTCCACAGAAGATACATTCGATTAATGACCTAGACCAGGATTTCGACCATGGGGTATGTGGTCGGAAGCACCGTGTTCCTAAGCAAGTAACGATGGCCTGTGTCCTTGATTCTGAAGTCTGACGTTTTATTTTGTAACAGTTGGAAATGTTTCAAATTGTAATGCCTTACAGCGCAGCGTAGGGATTTTCTATCTTCTAAGTACTGGATTCACATCATTCCTGTTTCTTCTCCGTGTAATCGCGGTGTGGATATGGAACAGGTGGATCATAGCTTCCTTCACTTTCCTTTGGTTGGCCACGGTTGCAGTAGCAATCACAGCACCAGTCGGCCTTGAAGCAGGACATCTTGGAACCACTCAGGCGTGTCTCTTCATCCAGGTCGCCGACTACACAGAGTCATCAGCAATCACATTCATGATCTATGATAGTGCTGTGTTCTTGGCCATCACTTATCGGATTTTGGTTAACTCACTATTGGAAGAGAATCATTCGGCTCAGTTCAAAACCTTCATTGGACGTGGCAAATCTTTCCTACCAACACTCTCCACAAACCTTCTTCGAAGTGGGCAACATTACTATCTGTGCGCTGCATCATAAACTCAATAACTACTCATCCTAACCTATTTTATTTTCTTACAGAGTAGCACTGAGTGGAAACATTGTCATTCTTGTGATGTTGAAGCTCTCAAACATTCCGGTATTCTATCATGCAATGTGCACTATTCCTGTGGTGGCAGTCATCAATTCCATGGCTTGCATTGTGTTCAGACAGATCAAGTTTGGATTGATTACTGTAGATGGTTCCATCAATTTCCACTCCTTTGGTACTTCCAGGGGAGATCATACAGCAACTCTTCCTATACACTTTCGACCCGGGGATCAAGAGTCTAGCAATGGGGATTCTGTCATTCTAGATGGGAGTAATGGTCCCCTCAGCATTCCGTCAAAGGTCCTAGTCAAGCATAATGTCATTGTATGAGGTAGGAAAAGCACCCCACCTCACATATATGATATAATGGCCCTCATTTCTTCTCTTTTTAGATGATACGTGTCAGGGATGCACAATCGCAGATCAAACATGGTTGGCATATTAGACATATGAGCACAAAAGTGTAGCCATACAGAAAAGTATCAGAGAATCTGCCCGGGTAGTACCTTGATAGAGCTCTCAAACGCAATGATATATGTCAGATTATTCCATGAATAATGTATTAAAATTTTTGCCTCAAAACTTATGTAAAGGCTCAATTACCCTTGTGTCACAAACTATCTAACCAACCCATCCAGGCTATGTGCCCTCTTTTCTGAGGAATTTGAATGCCCCCTATGCAATTATTATCAATAGGTGCCCTCAATTATTCTATTAAACCATCTGACAGAGTACATCTACAAGCATACACTCTTCCTTTGGAACTACTCATGGGGCAGGTGGTCTCTCAAGTTTAATAGAATAATTGAGGGGCACCCATTGATGATGATTGTACAGGGTGCATTCAAGTCTATCCTCCAAAAAGAGGGCACAGATAATGGTCTCTACAAGATCCATTGATCTTAGAATTCAACACCTAAGTCCCTGGAGAAGTAGCCCTTCCAGTCTAGAATACAAGTAGAGATCTATACCTTGATCAGCAGTGCAAGTTATCCCTAGTCCTCTAATGGTCCATTCATTCTAATCTGATACTAAGGTTATATGCCTATTCTCAAATTAACATGACATCTCCATGCTGTCCTTCAACAAGAGAAGTGTCGAACTGTGTAGAAGAGTGAGTAGATAGCCATCATCACACAGAACCCTGAGGATGCGAACTGTGTAAGTGCCCTCATATCCGACTGCCCGAACAATAGCATCAGTAACTTGCTTAATGCTAATTTCATCCTCTTCCCCAACTGTACAACACAATATCTTAATACCACTAGCAACAAGGGGAGACATCATACCTGAAAGAATGACAGGCTCGACATCGTCATATTCCCTGAGCATCCAAATCAACAGTTTCGCGAGGTCTCGGGAATAAATGAATTGACAAAGTGTCTTTCCAGTTCCACAAACGACAAATGGGGTGCCATTTTCTTTAAGATAGATTAGAACAGTGCTTTACCATGAGATATGCTTGCTCACTCTTTGCTAGATAGCACTTGTGAGTTAGCATTGGTATAACATGAGAGTGTTCCAAGTCACTAGTAAGAAGAGAGAAATAATGGTGATGATAATGGTAATAAGTCATTGGATAGCCTCCTATCAAATCACTCACTAATTGTCATGTGGACCAAAAACATTAGTAGGAATGCCAGAGGTGAAGCTGCACCCAAACTCTTCCTTGTAGGCACTTGGAAAGGTAACGGGATTTTTTAGTAAGAATGGGTAAACAGGATTCATCCAACAGCCTGACTCACTGATTCTGCAAATCTACCAACCGCTTTGCATAGGACCAGCCATAGTTGGTTTCATGAGGTGGTCCATCATGAATCTTGCTCTCATCAAGAGGATATTCAACTTTGTCAGGAAAGAAGCAGATAGAAAGACATGAGATGAGCTTTTGAGCGTTGTGCATGTGTGATGTGTGGTAGACGCTGTCATTGATCAACATATTGTCCCGCATGAAGGTCAACTGTTTAGATGTTCACCCTTGAGATACGCGGATGCATAGGGAGCCCACTGTAGACATACCTTGTACTTGATGTTATGGTACAATCCACCAACTTCAAGATAAACGTCAGGTAGTCTGCCTTTAAAAATCATCCAGGATTCAATAACCGACCAAATGCCGCGAGATGAATAACATGCGTTGGTTGATACTTTTCAAACAGTTTTCGTGTCTGTTCTAAGTCTCTAGACGCCAATGAATGACCACTTTTAGCAGAGAATAAGTGCTACATTGAGATACACACCTCAGGTCGGCCCGACAAAAATTGTCTCATTCTCCTTTTTTCCGAATCTTGAACCAACCGGCTCATTCTCGATAACGTATTGTATTGCCTTTCCAACGAGTCCAGTACCTCCCGTAACAAGTATGACAGAGGCCATTCCTTCTGCAGTCTCAGAGGGGTCTATAGCGAAGATTGAGTAAAGGACTGACTGGAAAATCAAGTTAAAGTCTGCTGTGAGGGTCTTATGGGATGTGTAACGTTTCCTGGGCTGCAGGTAGATATTGTGAGGCCAGGAAGCCTCAGTGGCTTTCTTTTAGGTTCAGATTACTGCCGCTTTAGATACGTCTGTTCGCGAGCAGAAAGGGTCTAGCTAAGTGCACATTCGTGTGGTATTTGAGCTTACTGCGGTTTTCGCTTCCGGGCGCACATGATCAACTGTGTCGGACCGAATTCGAATCTTAACCTTGGTGGTCATGCTGAGTATGGCCATGATACTCATCTCCTGGGTGCCAATACACAACTATTTTTTTTCTAGAAAAGGTTAAAGTCAGTCTATGCTGCTCAGTTTGAGATGAAGACGTGAGTGCGCGTACAACTACGCCAAGGCAGATAGATATCCGAAGTACGGCCGCGAGATGGACGGACACGAACTAAAGCTCGGGAAGCTAGAGGCTAGAGCAGATATCGGCCGGGAGTGATACTTATGTACGGACCCGAACCGAAACCCAGTAAGTAAGTTATTCGTGAAAGGTAAGTAAGGCAATTAGATTGAAAGTGGAAAGATACAGTAGGGGTATGAGCCACCGAGTAGTTTTTCGAGCAATGCTGCCACATCTTCCTCCTACCCCCCGATCAATTCAGCAGGGACCAGAATATGCTACGCAGTTCAGGAGAAAACACCCTGTTCGCTTTTTTCAGGATCCTTCACAAGTAATAAACTTTTCAATCCTCCAGTAGTCACCCCGTCAACCGCTTGTAGTGGGTCCTTCAAACTTCCACACGAGGGGAATATGTATTTTGATATTCCCCTGTCGCCTAAACTTAATGAAGCAAAGCACTGGAATGACTCTTCCACCTAAAACCCCGACGGCCGATACATGACCATGGTACTACTGGGGACACCCAACAAGCTTGTGCTACTGTCGTCTTTCCTCCGAGTCTTTCGATGGTACCTCAAAGAGGCTTAACTTCAGGGATATTCATCAATTCGCTCCATAGCTCGGAATCAAAAGCTAGAAGCAGCCACAAGTGCAGTTTCCACGATTACATCCAGCTGGATCCGAGAAAGAGGCTATGTGCCCATTCAATGGGGAATAACGGAATTGGGAGTGTGAAGCAGTTCATTCCTAACCAGTACACTTCGGATTTGAATCCACCGGTAAACGGGCCTGTTGTCCTCCATCGTTGGACCCATCCCCACCAAGAATCCACCTATGGCTTATGCCCACCCCAGATCCATAAGTCCACCCATTGTCCCTCCCTTCAGGCCTCTATCTCATCTCTGACTCATTCATCCAGCACATTTCTGGATTGGGCAGGACCTTGATATAGTCAAACTGACTTTTTGTAAGCAAACAGTTTCAACCTTTTAATTGAGGCAAAGTGTGACGCTCGGCACGAATGACTGCGGCCAAGCGACCGAACTTTATGGTGTTTAATAGTGTCAAAAAATAAATGACCCCGGAACGCTCCCCCCCGAACAAAACAGCGAGCCCCCCTGAACACTGAAATATTTCCCTGGATCATAAACTAAACTCCCCCGGGATCACAGGCCCCTAAATCTCCCCCAAATCACAAACTACATGTCCCCCGAATCATGTACTCAATCCCCTCCCCCGGATCACAAACTAAACTCCCCCAAATCATATAATAGACTTGACCTCGAGCCACCCAGTATGGTGTTTAATAGTGTCAAAAAAAATAAAATGACTCCTTAGTGGAAATGTTCCCCCCAATGAGCATTAAAAGTCCCCCGAATCAGAAAGTTTGCCCTGTAATCATGGACTCAGTCCTCCAGCACATGAATTACTATCAGTCTCCCAACACAAGCATGTCTGAGCCTCTTCTTGCGCCCAGATGAACTGAGTTTGTGATTTGGGGAAAAAGCCAATGATCTGGGGGAAGTTGGAAGAGCATGCAGTGCCTGCTGCACAAACCTCAACACCAAAAGGCAACATAATCAACAGTTGCTGCTGTTGACTACCGGGCACTATATAAGGACCTCGCAGGTACGAGGACCGCAACGTCGGTAAGCAGCATGCATACAGAAGTGACAATGATCAGGTAGTTGCAGAGAATGCATGCAGAATTAAAGAATTATGTACATGTCCATGGATAACAAGCAAATTGGAGGCATATATATTTGGTTTCTCTATTTTTTGAGGTCAGATCCATTCAAAAACAGTAATTTAGGGGGCATGGGGCAATTTCCCACCTGTAGAAGATTGGGAAGTGAACAAGCAGGTAACCAGAGGGAGTTCTGAGCTGCAGATGAAGGAAAAAGAGCAGACAGGAATGATATTTCAAAGCTGGTTTTATAGTGCGCACAAGTAATAATAACAAATCTGATTGGTGCCCATGTTACAATAGATACAATATTGAAATACTGTAGTTATGCTGAGTGACCGCAGCAACGTCCGGGGGCTAATACTTAATACCACCCATTTTCCCCCAAAAGGCAAATTTTGGTCCACCACTGACCCCAAAACCCCGGAATTCTGGATCCGACCGTTACCCTCAATATACGTACTATCGACAGTACACGAGAGAGGGAGAGATAAAGGATATTGTAGTGGGGGATACGGGATAGATTAGCCGAAGACAGTGTAAGGACATATTTATGCTAACCGTCACATAGACAGAGTACGAAAGAATTAACGTCTATAACGACGGTCTGAGTACATCGTTCATTTTATCCTGGAGAGAGCGACTTGACATACCTTTCAATCAGAAAGTATCCGAGACTGATTGCTGTGTTGAGTACGAGCACTCAGAAACGTCAACAGTAGACCTGTGACAGGTCCGTTAGCATGATGACACAAGGTGTGTACTGACGGACCTGCAGAACAGGAGCAAATTTGGCGGGAGACCCACAAGAATCCTTTTTTGGACGAATTGCGTGATAATGACAGTCAGAAAATCCAGTATGTGGAAGCAAGCATATATCACAGTCATTCTCACACTCTGCAGCCTTTATTAAGTCATCAAATAACAAAGCTTTATGGCCCACAAATATCTCAGTCATCATTTTCATAGATTGGGACTTGTTTGGGACCCTCAAATTGGTCCCCTCACCACTGTCGACCTTCTATAGCATGTAGAAACTGTGATATTTTGTCAATTATTGTCCTATATCTCTAGCATATTTCTGCAATCCTTGGGCATGTGTGAGCTCACCAATGGAAGCTTGAGAAGGAGAGAGAGACGAGAGGTAAAGGGGTTGAGTCATCTGGTATTATGTGCTTTCATGTAATTTCCATTACGATCCGTCCCAAAAAAGGATTCTTGTGGCTTCGGCAAATCCCTAACAGGTCTCCCATCGACAGTGAGGCTTTGAGGCTAGAGGGGCCGGTTACAGGTTTAGATTATGTACCGGAAAAGACAAAGGTTTCCGTGCATCCACAAAAGTATATCCTCCTGGACAGTCCTCATTGGATGTATACAAACTTTATCTTGAGTCTGGGCTACCAGAAACTTGCGCAACGGTGTATGTAACGGTACTTCCATTGCTTCAGTCTTGAATGACTCCAAACTCTAGCCGCGATAGGTAGAGATCGTATCGTTCTATTTGTGGACTCTCCATGCCCAGGTCCCGTTTGTGACCGTTGCTGTTGGTTAGCCCTTCCATCGATTCTCCTCAACTCCTTCGGCCGAGCCTTGAGATGACCCATTTCTAGCACTGAAGGATTTTAGCTCAAGAATTAGGTTTAGTGGAAAAGAGAAATTGAGGGCATGGCTAATGTAAGATCGGGTGGTTCACAAAGAAGGTGAGGTTATCTAACCCTCGTTCAGTTTGAGTGGGTTTGTCGAGTCAATCAGTAAGAAATCTGCATTGGTTTATGAAATGTAGCCAAAAGATAATTTTATATGATCAAAAATTGCTACAGCAGAAGTTGGGAGCAGATTCTGTTTGCCAGACTTGGCAGCTAGGGGGTGAAACAAGGGATTTGGGAAGGATTGATTACAAATTCAAAATGAAATGTAGAAGTTGTTCTTTAATGATGAGCAGAGCAATGGCAAGTTAAGAGGGCCTCCTATGATCTGACAAAATAACTGGCCATCCATTATCTCCTTTTAGTCTGTTACTCCAGGTCCATGAGCTGCAGTAAGCAAGAACAGCATGGATGAAACTCAAAGCTATCTCCTTCAGACCTGGTCCCAGAGCTGGTCTCTGCCAGTCACTACCTGCAACCTGGGCCCTGAATACCACCCAGACGCACCCTAGTAGAACATAGATTGAAGAATTATGTATTTATTTACCATATGGTATATCAACACACTGTTCAAAAGCCCATATTTGACACAATGCTTGAGAAGCAAGGCAGCACAAAGAAAATTGCTAACAATGTACTTTGTGGGTATTTTCTATTGAAAATCTACTACAAATGTAAGTAGTTTGTAGATTTCTTAAATCAATGAGAACTTATGAGGCGACCTTTTCCTAACTCTCCTGGTCCCTGGAGGAGGATTTGTGAAACTCAGATGAGTTAAAGGACCCCAGAAATTACCCTAGGAGGGTAGACAGAAACAAGTTTTGGAAATAGGACACATACAAAACCGGGCAAACTCAGCCCACATTGAACTTATATTAAGTCCATTTCCGGACAAAAATTGCCTCGGTAAGGCCAGGAGCCTACAAATCCGGACAATGTTCTGGGGGGTAACGGATGACCGGACATTGACTTTGCAGTGTAAAAGTTTGTAATATTTTTTTACCAAACATGCATGTGCAGTGACTGACTTGCTCTGACTTTGTCTGATATAGTGGAGATTTTGATGGGTCTACCAAAGGTGAAACATGCTGTACAGTGTTGAAGAAGTGCAATATTGATTCTGAGAACTCAGAATTCAATAAGCTTAGGACTATACAATTTTTACTGTTTTAGCTTGGTAGTTAGAGCTTGTGTAGCTCTGACAAACAATATTTACCGGCCAAAAAACAAAAAAATTAACTTTTCTCAGCCACATTCCAGCTTGGACAGAGGGAAATCCAGACAAAACCTTCACCCCCCCATACCTACCCTCTTAGGGTAATGTCTGGGGTCCTTGAGTTAATCATATCATGAGTTCTGCACGGACCACCCATGCGGAGACACATTTGTCACTTATGGGTCGAGACAGACCAATTCTTCAGAGCATCCCAATACAGCGACAGTTTCTAGATATGGTACGTAATTGCACCCCCATCATTTTGTACCTGGGCCTGAATTACTGACTGCAACCTTGGCTTTGCCACTGTGGCTGAGTTCAGGACTGTCATTGAAAGCAAGCCTTCATTTATTGACTTCCCCTACTGCTGCTGTTTCATGCATTTTGTTGAAAGCATTTGTCATCATAATGAGGGGGGTTAAATCTAAGTGGATTAAGCAGCTTAAAACAAGTCTGAGAAGAAGATTCACTTGCCCCAAGCTAAACATAGTATTTTAAGCATGCTAAGCACATCAAGCCAGCTTTAAGCATTTACACAGTTGCAAGCTAAGCAGATTAAGAGGCTTAAAGCAGCTCTCAGCTATGGTTATAAATGTCATACATTCACTGTTGAGATTTGGGCTATGGAAGCAGCAAGCCTGTGCAAGTACTCTCACCAGTATTCCAGAACATTCTGTAGTGACTCAAGCTCCAAGCTTTTTGCTCAGCATTCTCACCTACTGTAGAACATTCTCAATACATTGTAGAGTATATAAAGATGTAGATAGACACAAGGCTTCCTCATTGGTTTGCCCTAATCTAAGCCAATCTTACCATTCAGTGAAATTGCAAACCTACCTTACTCCTCATCACACTGCTTCACCATAACAGACTTTGTGAAGAGTCAACATCAAGGGAATATATACACCCCAAATGAGTAATTTACCTGATACTTTAATTGTTTTCTGGCACTGCTAGGCTTGGGGGCTAGGTGCAGTGTGCTCCAATTTTTATGTTAGGGTTATGGTATGTGAAATTCTAATTTTGTCATACTAAATGGATAAATAAATGAACTATAGTGATCAAAGTACAACCTGTCAATATGATTACAATAATCAAGTGGTTTGTATGCCTTGTTAATATTGATTATTTAATGTGTAAGCCAAGAGTCTTATGCTTGAGCCATGTGGCCCACTTGCAATTTTTGTATGATTACCTACACTTAAGTCTGCTAAGTCACCTTTAGCACACAGTAACTGAGGTTTCTTCTTGGCCCTGCTTTAAGCATACTAATTTGATTTAACCCTCTCATTGCAATAAGAAATGCTTTCAACAAAGTTCATGCATTTACTGCTTCCCCCTACTAATATGTAACACAGTAATGCAGCCTCGTCGCTAAGAAATATCTATAACATGAATCTTTTCCCGCCAGGACCATCGGTATATGTGGAAGCCTGGACCTGATCACGTTTGATGTAATGTCGCATAACGCCGAGTCCTGACCTTTGACAGTTCATACGTTGATGCGCGCCGAAATGAAAACCCTTGAATATGCTTCGTTTTTGGCACTATTTAGTAGAATACATGATGAATACTAGGTTAACTAGAGGACTAGGGTGAGCCCAAACTACTAGTCAAAGCCTCGACGTCCCTATTAGAGAAATCAACAGAAATCCATCCGACGGTGAGAGATATTGTAGGAACTCCGAAACCTGTAGGAGCCTATGATTGTAACTCCAGAATTCTCCAAACCTTTGATGATTGATTAGTGGAGATCTCTCGCTCTAATATACCCGATGGCAATCCAGGGATTTATTATTTACTTTAATCTTCTATCCACTTTCAATGGAGCATCGAAAGGAGAGGGCTTAAGGCGGGCGTCAACAATGACCAACGAGAATATTCCTAAACCTTCGAGATTAAGATAACCATGCGATGGCGGACTGACTCGTTGGAGAACTTATGATCAAGATGACTGAACTCGGAACTACGGAACTTGAACGGAACGTTGGCGGGATAAAGATACTCGCTTAACCTGAAGCTGACTGAGGCGAGTACCTGCCCAGTCGACGATTGAGCCAATCAGATAATCGGGATTAACCTCTCGACGTGTCTAGATTCAGAAGGAAATATGATCAATGCTGCGGATAGCTCCACCACTGTGGTGCTGGGACTGTATACATCCACGACGGAAGAAGAGAGCACCAACTTTCGTGTTCAAACTCTCGTCGAAAGAAAGACCTATCCTTTTGGGGAGAAATTGGCATTCAAAACTATAGATTATTATTCTGCTTTGTTTTGTATACTAAAGTATAATGCACCGTATATAAGGGCTTCTAGTTGTAGGTAGTCAGTAGTTGATTTTACCCCGACAAAAGTCTAAGTAGAGTTTGCTTGGCGTAAGCCAGAATACCAGAGATCTGCCCAGTCTAATAGCTGTGAA
>MU127918.1:10828-56773 GCA_014904975.1 Marasmius fiardii PR-910 | reverse complement strand
GAGTATTTGTTAAGTCCTTGTGTGGCTTATTGATTGTTCAAGAGTCTTGTGTGCTCTTTTGGTGCCTATGTTTGTAGTAGGAGTTGTTAGCTCGAGTTCCTTGTGTGTTCCAAGTTATTGATTGTTTTAGGTTCGTCTCCAACGTTCCTATTGTTTTGTTGGTTTCATTTGAGAAACCGTCGATTACCCACCCTTCCGTCGATTACTAGCCTTCCGGCGAGTAGTCACATTGATTGGATCGCTGTTGTGTTTGCTGCTCCTAATACTTTCCCTGTGAGCGTAACCTTCGACAAGCCTCACCCCTTGCACTCTTCTTTTTCTTCTGGACCGTTCAGAGGAGATTATTAGTGCTTCGCCGATTCAGCCTATTTTCTCATATCCGACGTTCCAGTCTCATTAACGTATATAAAACTACTCAAAGAGTCAGTCACGAAGTTGGATGACAAGAAATTGATCTAGCATTTCTCAAGTGGCAGCTGCATGGTCGAAGAAGAGAAGCCCGGTGTCTCCGAGATTGTTCGCAGCGAAGGCGTGATGCCAGGCGTCACGTAGGCGGGCCGTGCCGAGGCAGTTTCCTTGTTTGTTCTTATTGTCAAAGTGAACAGATTTCATTCGCCCGTAAGTAGCTAAACCTACGGTTCAGCCCATAGCGGCCGACCCCTTCACTTTGCACTGCATCAAAAAATCTTCGACAGATCAGCCTACGCCATATCGGTTTTCGGTTTCGGCGTCGGCACACAAAATGACCGATGTCAAACCGGTTGTCGACGACGGTAACAAACCAACAGTTACTTACCGCTGACATTGGGTTCCAGGTTAGGGTGCACCATGATGGCGGAGAGTTTGTTCCTATTCATCTCCATCGTCCGCTGAAACCTAGAGGGAATAAAATTCCGAAATGTCTAAGTTTAGATGAATGGTGGGTGTGCTTCCTTTTCCGCGGCGTGCTCCCCAGTGATTTTACCTTAAACACTATATATTCTGGATTAGACGCTTTATTCCTGACGCCCCTGTTAGGTTCGTTTGCGTAATTCCAAAAAGGGCGTCGTGGTTTGCTGTTCTGAGATCAGTCCAGTACTTGCCGCAATCGCCGACTTGGATGGCAATCATTGATGGCCCATAGCTTTTCACTACCCCGTTATGACAGTCACCATATTTTTGCTTTCTATCTCTCCCCTCCATCATGGCTCAAGACCCAGGAGGATCTGCATCCTCTGGAACGCCTGGTCAAGCTTATGTTTTGAGAGTCCGTTGTCTCCCCACTCGTGATAATTCTGATTGCGATGCTTCAGCAAATGTGTTCCCTTGTCAAGTTTGCTCCCGTTCAGTTCACAGCCTTACTTACCAGTCGCGATGCCGATCATTAATTTCGCTGTTCCAGGCACATACGTACTATATATGGTTAGACTTCCACAGATATCAAGCATACTGCCACCAAGTTATCTCTGCCTGCTATATTTTGTACATGAATCAGGACACCGTAAGGCCAAAAAATCCACATTTTCATGTCGGAAACGTGCTACAATGCTGGGTACCTACATTAGGTCTAACACCATCGAAATCTCAAATGACAGAATCCGCATATATGGAAGCACAAGCTGATGATCATAGAGATGGGAACCACCATCATGTTGTCAAGAATCACATCTCTAAATAGCACTAGTCCAGAAGAAGCTTTATTCAGTAGACATCACTCACATTCTTGTCCAAGTGATATATCTTTATGAAGGCCCAATAGGGAACAGTACTCCCGTTGGCTTCAGGTTTCATGATTTGAAGGAGCTGATGGCATCAATACTCATTTGTTGAACATTTGATTGTGTTTCTTGGGGTTCAAAAATTAAGTTCTCTGTTTGCCTTTACTTTGATTCTCCCATCGTTCTGCTCCTGTGATCACCATCTAGGCACTGCATATCGCAATATGGGGGTGGTCCTCTTAAGGTATAAAACCATACCAGTAAAGCGATCCTGAGACCAGCTCAGCATGTCGAATGATACTGCTACACCCGTTCCCCTCAATCCATTTACACCTCTTGCATTCCTACCACCGGACATTGCAAACTCACTTGAGGTTGCTCGTTATCTTTGTGTAATAGCTTTGGGTGTGAGTTGATTCAAACAATTGTTGCAAGTTTTCATGGCTCACAAAAACCTCAGGGTTATATATGGGATTGTGCTATCAACCTTGGGAACGACTACAAGCTTCTTTTCAAGCATGAAATTCGCTATCCTACTATAATTTACTATTTGTCGAGGTATGTAAGCTACCATTTCATAGAAGTTGCATTTAATCAATGACCCGGACCAGGATCTCGACTATGGGATACATGGTCACAAGCACGGTGTTCCTAAGCAAGTAGCAAAATCATACCTTTGATTCAAAGATCTGACTTTTCCTTGTAACAGTTGGCAATGTATCAAGTTGTCAGTCTGTACAGCTCGGCGTAGGGATTTTTTATCTTCTAAGTACTGGATTCACATCATTTCTCTTTCTGCTCCGTGTAATTGCGGTGTGGATTTGGAACAAGTGGATCATAGCTTCCTTCACTTTCCTTTGGTTGGCCACGGTTGCAGTAGCAGTCACAGCACCAGTTGGGCTTGGAGCAACTCATCTTGGACCTACTCGAGCATGCCTCTTCACAGAGGTTGCCGACTACACAGAATCTTCAGCGATCACATCTATGATCTATGATAGTGCTGTGTTTTTTGCCATCACTTACCGGATTTTGGTGAACTCTCTATTTGAAGAGGATCGTTCGGCCCAGTTCAAAACCTTCATTGGACGCGGCAAATCCTTCCTACCGACACTCTCCACAAACCTTCTTCGAAGTGGGCAGCATTACTATTTGTGAGCATGAATCATCTACCCTATTATTACTGATTTCTAACGTCTTCCAGAGTAGCACTTGGTGGAAACATTCTTATCCTTGTGATGCTGAAGCTCCCAAACATTCCGGTATTCTATCATGCAATGTGCACCTTCCCTGTACTTCCAGTCATCAACTCCATGGCTTGCATTGTGTACAGGCGGATCAAGTTTGGATTGATTACTGTGGATGGTACCATCAGCTATCACTCTACCGGTACTTTCAGGGCAGCCGCAAATCATACGACCACAACTACTTCTCTTCCCATACATCGCCGTTCCCTTCCAATACACTTACAACATGGGGGACAAGAGTCTGGTAATGGAGATTCTGTCATTCTGGATGGGGGCAACGTTCCCCTCAGTGTTCCTTCAAAAGTCCTGGTCAGCATCACGGAGGATCGAGAGCTACATTATGACACAAAGCCGAACCAGGACAGTGTTGTGTGAGGTCCACCTCACATACAATGGTAACTTTTCCTCAGAGGGTATCTGTGTTGTGCTGTAATACGGAGCTAGATTTATAGTCCTGACCGGGTTTCACGTTTCGTCAAAATGGTGTATATTCCACACTTATAAGTATTTAATCATTAAACATAAGGTCATTATACATGCTGTGCCATTATACAGACAAGGTCGTCTTCATGGTGCGAAGGACGAGTGAAGAGGAGAACGTTGATACGTTGAACATAAAGACCCACGAAGACATTTGCCCTTGATGGAAGATGGGATACAGTTTTTGACCCTGTAAGTAATCTAGCTCAAAGCAATAAGAATGAATGTGGTAACCTTCGAATGAAAAAGATGTGATGGCAAGGTGGCGTCAGTCAGAAATAAGGTAAAAGGTAAGGCGGGGAAATGCGAATGACGGGATCGACCGGCGACGGGTCTCCATGAGAATCGGAGGCGACTTGCAGGCTTCATTCCGCGCGGACTGTCTCTTCCTTGTTCGGGGGCTTCATAGTTACTCTGAAATTCTTAGTCCTTCCCGCTAATGAGATAGTTCTCTCTTCAACGTCTATTTCACTTTCACTCACTCTACCACCACTAGGCAGACCGAATCGTCCTTGAAGAGATTCAACCTCGGTATATATTGCCTCGGAAGTGTGTCTTCCGTTATCTGTGCCGAGAATCAGTCTTGAGGCTAGAGGCACGTTGCCGACATACCAGATTGAACAGTTTCCTGCGTCTATTTTCACCAAGAACTAGCATGGCCCCTAGGGTCACTTGTGGAGTTTTTATGACGCTACAAGTGGGCCTACCTCGCGAGTCATCCAAGCGAAAGGCGAAGGATCCCGAGGCGGTCAGAGCGATGTGTCCGTCAAATTTGATGTTCCGAGCGATTCACGAAATGTAATATGTTCAAGAATGGGAAAAGGGAGCTGAATCGCTGATAGGTTACGGAGTGCATATAGAGGGGGAGCGTACGCAGACCCTCGGTAAATCATCAGTGGCCTACGTTCATGAAGCCTGATTAGTGGATTCCGCGTACTTGGAACCAATAAGTTACAATATGATTTCTGAAACGGTCCGAGTGTCAGAACTCAGGCGTGAAGGTGGTTTGAATGTCCGTGATCGTCTCTCCCGACAAACTCGACTTCTTTGACGAACAGAAGGGACCTTTACCAACGGGTCCTCATTCATGCCAGATAAAAGTTCTTGAAAATGAATGTTCAATAACTTGTATACATTTCGTCGGTTAGAGGAGAAAAACTCAATGCCATCACTTTCCCAAGATCCAACACTATCCAAATAACCCCGTTAATTGACCAAAGATTGTCCTGCTAGTGGATTGCACTCTTCCTGACAGGTATGTCCCGGTCCCAACAAAGAGCAATATCTGCAATTGCAATAGTTCACGCAGTCTTGAACGGCACAACTCGAGAGGCCGTCTCTGCACTGCTGTTGACAAGTGAGGACGTAGGTCGTGCATAATTGCTAAATATAAGTCGGAGAGGGGGTGAGGTGAGCCGCGTTTAACAAAGCATAGCGAGGCCTACATACTGGAGACGCCAGCACCGCGGTCGAGGTGAACATAGCGAGAAGGGTTATTACTAACTTTGATTGCATCTTCGGCTGGTGCTGTCGCCCTCAACTCCTCAGATTCCTCTTTATACCCTTTAGTATGGTTCTAAAGATAGATTTTGAGATACCTAGTGTCAAACCCGAGTGTAATTGAACATTTAGTTAGGGAATTAATGAGTTGGTTTCAGACATGCTTAGACAACCCTACCTTTCAAACGTCCATCCGGATTCGACATAGTTCCGAGCCATTCATCCTGATCTCAAGGGCTATGTTTAGGAACCGATATTCAGGGCAAGCGAAACATAGGATCAGTGAAAGGGGGACTACATGACCATTTTAACGACTAACGGTGGTAAGCTAATAGGGGAAGAATGCCTGAGATGCGTCAAACATGTAGGGCATCAGCTTCAAGTCCAAAAGCCTAGCAACTCTCGCCATTCGGGTATTTATGTAGTTTGCTCGAGCAGGTTTCCGCTTTCGATATTTTGAAGTCATTCATCTTCTGTTTCCAGACGCTGAAGCCGCCGGCAGTATACAGCATAGTGTTCCGGAAACTAAATGGATGCGTAAGGGGAGAATGAGAGAGTTGAATCCAACTGACGCAGATATGGACTGTGACGTCTTCACATCAAGCTTTCAAGGAGGAAAAGCGATCACACGTAGCGGGGCCACCTCCGAGGTCACATGTACACTTCGGGAGCGGAGTTCCATTTTCATTCTTGATTCTTCAGTGAGCCCTTGAACAGAAGGCAGTCCGACCAGTTCTCACTGCAAAGACTTCTTGATTCTGTGCTGATTCCATTGCGTATTCCCGGTACATGATCGCACTCTAGTATGCTCGGGAGAATGCCCTTCAAGATTGCATAAACTGGAGTAATACGCTAGTCGAAAGAGGCACTCACATGATGTGAATACCCCGTTTCCGAATTGAAATCCATCACTGACGATCAACATACATTTCCTGTATACTTACACCGCCTCGGTGGGTAAAAGTTCCGAATTCCGGAGTATATATACCCTGTTTTTTTTTACTCCCCATTTTACACGGCGTCCCGGTTTTTTTGATGAACAAGGCAAAGAAGCATATCATTTCTTCCTCGAGTCGACCCGTACGTGTACAACAGTTTTCGGAGATCATATACTTCTCAACGCTCATCCCGTCAGGTGGAGCCACGACTTTCCTCATCATATCAAAGGTCCAGCATTTCCAGGCTGCCCTTTGAGATACTATCACAAATATTCAGTTTACTGCCCCTACAGCCATCCACTTTTTCTCTTAAAGTCACGTCTTGGCAACTGTCTCACATTTGTAGGTGGGTTCTTCTGTAGCGCATATATCATTAGCGAGTGTTACCACTGAACCGGACTTTCTTTCAAAGGTTTTGGCGTATTGTGGCACTAGGCACGCCTTCCCTCTGGTCGTCAATCCTTGTTGACTCCGAGGACCTTGTCTCACGGACTGACCTTGACGGATGTATACGGATTTTGCGTTCGGTCTTGGCTAACTCCAAACTTCAGCCGCTACACGTGAAGATCATCATAAATTCCGACCAATTGAGCCTCCCGACGGCCCAATTGAAAATACTTTTAGACATGATACACAATCACTCTGGCCGCTTGCGCTCGCTGGCATTGTACCTACCATCCGAGGCTGAGAGATCAGGAGCACATACTGTGCAAATTCCTTTTCTTGGGACGAGTAAAGCTTCACCTAGCGAGTTTACTATCCTTCAATCCGTGGAGCTATCTCAAGTCAACCGCTTCTTGGATGCACCTCTCATTTTAGCTGTCCAACGTGCTCCCCTTTTGAACTCCGCGGTCTTGCTTTCGTTCGACAAATTATCTCAACAGCCTTCTCCCCCGCCATTTTCGTGGCATCAGCTGAAGCACCTCGATATTTCGACTTCAGATGGGTGCTCTTTTCCGGAACTCCAAACTTTGTCTGCGTTGGTACAGTGCACCTCTCTACAAACGCTCATCCTAAGACACGATCAGATACGCACAGACAACCACGTCAGTTTTTATCCCCTTCCGGTCCTACTCGAAACGCTCCATACCCTCGAAATTCGATTCTCGTTGCCGGATTGGCTCACAGTGGATTATAAATGTTTGACTTCCCGGTTGACGTTGCCCAGTTTACGAAATCTAACCCTACGCCATGTCCGTTGGAACATGGATAATGACCTGAAATCCCTCATTGCGATGTTGGAAAGATCATCGTGCGCTATACAGACTCTCGAGATCACTGGGATCGTCTTGGGTGATGTGGCGGTTTTGACGTTATTAAGGCACCCGTCTCTTGCGATCCATCTGGAGAAGCTGATACTGAAAGGACATCCAACCGGGTACTTGTTCGATCGTATCGCTGGTGATTCCGGTTTACTCCCTCAGCTAGAGGAGTTGTACGTCTCAATGGCTTTTGGTGACCGGCAGGGTGTGGTTCTCTCCCCTCCCATTCGGGATATTCTTAGTCTAGGACGGTGGTCGCAGACACGGGGGTGGTCGAAGACACGAGCTATGAAGATTGTGGATCTTGAATTTTACTGGGACAACTACGATATGGATTCGGTTCGCCGGCTTCGGGAATTCGATAACTTCCGTATTCGGCGTCTTGAACAGGATTCCGCTATACTCGAAGATCCCGATTTAAGAGACGAGATCCTGGCTATCCGTCAACTGGGAGGGATACTCAAAGAGTCTTTGGTTCTATCGCACCGGGGAACTTTTGTTGAAAACAAGCTTTTCGAGGTACGTTCGGTGTCGCTTTGAGTTATTGTAACCATCATGAGCTTACGTCTCCTTCCGTTTGGTGGAATTCCTCAAGAACCTCCCGTCAATTAACAGTCTCTTTAACGAACTCGAGAGTCTTTTACAGCATGTTAATCTGACAGACGCCGAGCTTAAGTGGGTCAGTCAACTTATTGTTCTGGTGATGTTTTCAGATTTCTGACTCTTCCATTTTAATTGAAAACACCAGGTCGGAGAAACTCACTATGTGCTCCTAACCGTTGTTTTCTGCAACGTCGGCGTTTTGCGAAACTCCGAGTTTTTGATAATGGAGAGGGCTAATGGGCTTTTGCAGAGGTTCATTCCAGTTTCTGGTCATGCTCAAGGACAAGGACAAGGACAAAATGAGGAGGACTCAAAGGGAGCTCGAACGTTGTTCAGGTCTGTGAAGAGAATCGGGCGAGCCGTAAAAACACATTTTCGTAGACACTGAGTCGGGATGTACATGCAACATGGTTTTTTTTACATTCTCAGTAGTAGTTCCATCTACTAACCGCTGTACGGGAGCCTTCGAAGTGTGAGTTTGGGATTGAAATGGAGCAAAGGCGCCGTAGTCGGTACAGTGAACCGTCGCAAATAACCTTCAGAACCGCAATTTATCGTACACATTTCTGGTAGCCTACCAATTTCCCTGAACCCTTTTTCTCGCCGCGTACTGGTAAGCGCTTCAGCGTCCTCAGATCTGCATCCCAACGTTAACATGAACCGTCTTGATCTGGGTGAACCTATACCGCTATAATTAAGGATATCCCGACACCGATAGGTGTAACTTACTCGTTGATACCCTCGGATCCCCACTCTCTTCCGATACCCGACTGTTTATATCCTCCAAAGGGTGCGTTGAAATCGAAGATATACCAACAGTTGACCCAAGCCGTTCCAGCTTCCAAGGCATGTGCCACTCTAGTTGCTCGCGCCCCGTTCTGCGTAAACAGTCCACAAGCCAAGCCATACATCGTATCATTCGCCATCTTGATCACCTCTGTTAAAGGTTGGTGAGGGAAAAAGATCTCCCGCGTTTTGAAGCAACGAGACAGCTCACCTTCCTCGGTCTTAAACTTGATGATAGACGCAACAGGCCCAAAAATCTCCTCTTTAATGATCTTCATATCCGGCCTCGTGTCTGTAATAATTGTCGGCTGAATGAAGTACCCTTCATTTCCATGACGTTCACCCCCAGTCACAATAGTCGCTCCTTCCTGCTTCGCTGAGTCGATATATCCCATGACACGATCAAATTGGATCTGAGAGACCTGCGGTCCGTGTTCGGTGCTCAAATCAAAAGGGTCGCCAGTGTGTTGACTCCAAGCCTTTGTCTCTTCTTGGAACGCAGCGATAAACTTATCGTAGATACCTTCCTGTACATATATACGGGATCCAGCGACGCAAACTTGACCCATGTTCCAACTAAGGAAAAAATTAGGCTCCGTTACGACATAAATATGGAGGAAAACGTACTATATTCCTCTCGCAGACCATTTCGCAGTTTGCTCGAGGTCGCAGTCGTCGAATATGATATTTGGAGACTGGGTATAAAGGGGTGCTCAAATTCGTGTCGGACAGTGTTGAAGAAGTCAATGATGGCACGTACCTTTCCACCAAGCTCGAGTGTTACGACTTTGAGGTTCGATTTAGCCGACGCCTCTTGGATCTTTCTCCCAGTTAGAGTGCTCCCAGTAAATGAAATCCTAGAAATCTTGGGGTGATGAGAAATTGCGTGGCCAACGGTCGAACCTATCCATTCGTGCACATTTCATTAGTCTCCCCCAAGCCCCCTTTTACAGTGAACGACTGAGCTTACCGAGGCCATTGATGATATTGATAACACCGGGAGGGAATCCAGCTTCGTCCACCAGTTCAGCAACTTTGAGAGCTGTCAAAGGTGTGAATTCGGATGGCTAAAAGAGATTCGACGGAGATCAACCTCCAAAGTATCATTATGGCCCCTCACATTACCTTCAAAATGACAACATTGCCAGCAGCAACTGCTGGTGCCAATTTGAAAAGTAGCATAGTCTTTGAGGAAGAGAACCCTTAGTAGTTGCCGGACATAACGCTAGAAACAAAATGCGCTCACCAATGGAACATTCCAAGGAACGATTGCTCCCTTTCCATTGTAAGAAGTCTGAAGTTACTACAAAGCACAAGAGCCTGAGAGCGTGGTAACATACCACAACGCCATAGGGCTCTCTCCTGATGTAAGTAAACCTCTTGTCCCCTGACTGTATATATTTTGATTATATATTGAGATCCAAACGTATGGTTGAATGACGCACATCAATAGTCTCTCCCTTTATTTTATCCGCATAGCCAGCGAAAGTCCTCAAACCAGAGCTCGCAGATATCAGATCCCCATTCTTGGTTTGCGAAAAAGGTTTACCTAAATAGAGATCCCATGAGCGTGGGTCAATAGATGAGCGCCTTGATAGGTTAACAGAAACTGACCCATGTCAAGCGTCTCTAGAGCGGCGATCTCATCACTATTCTGTTCGATGAGATCGGCAAGCTTGAAAAGCAGCCTTCCGCGCTCCACTCCGGGGACTTTTGTGCCCCATGAGTTTTCGTATGCCTTTTTGGCGGCGTCAACTGCGATATCAACATCTTTGTCGGATCCTACGGAGACGGCAACTATTTTTTTCCCAGTAGCTGTTGTGAACGTTAGGGAATGATCGAGTCCTTGGAATGACGTTTCTAACCAGGATTTACAACACTACCGAGAAAAATAATTAGCGGGATCTGACGGGCGGCTCAGAACAAAGAGTAAACGTACTCGATGGTACCCCCTTCAACAGGATCAACCCATTTGCCACCAATAAACAGCCCAGTGTTGATTGAGACGGTACCCTTATAAGATGGGGTGTTTAGGTCCAGTTTGAAAGACATGGTCCACGTGCGTGTGATCCTTGCAGTTAGAGCTATACGGATACGAACTAAGATGACGTCCGTACTTATATAGATTAAGAAATCGAAGCTTCCTGCTTTGTCTGGTGTGTGTGACCTTTCGCAATGAAGTCAAATTAGGTGTCGTTCTTCCCATATGATGGGATTGTGGGAAGAGTACCTGTAAACCGCATCTAGATCTGCGGGACATTTTGAGAACTAGATCCATTTGAGAATACTGTACCGAAGTAAATGGAGGCGACAGTAACACAGAGCGCAAAGGTCGACTCGAGTTGACTTGACTCGATGATCACTCGAGTTGCCCTCGAGTTGCCCACGAGTTGCACCCGATTCTTCTGCCTCAAGGTCCGATCAGCTGAGTTTGAAAATATAGTAACTCTTTTTTTTTGTGTAACTCATGCGACAAGTGACATGTAGGCGTAGTACAATCACATGTTTTCGGCTCAGTCACATATACTGTTATCAGTTTCACAATCTGGTCCCTGTCTTTCCCCCACCATCACACAGCAAATCATCGGACTACCAGCGCCGTATCTTGTTTTACCTATAGTTACACATTTTGCTTGCATTTTTTTGACCTGTGGAAGGTCTTTGATCTAAATCTAGCATATATTTTCAGTTGAGGCTCTGACCGGGCTCCACACTTGTGAACGCCAGTTTGAAAAACCGTGGTCCCTTACAGACTGTACGACCTCGGACTACCGTTTGGACCCGAGATTACTATACCTTTTGCGGATTGCATTGTAGCTACATAGCATATTGTCTGGGAGAGGGCTCTTGGGAGGACGTGTTGTGGATCTCTGGGAGAAACCAGGCAGCTGTTATACAGTTGACCAACTGTCACTAACAGCCAACTATTCATACTCCAAACCATTGGAAGGACATTTGAAGATAACATAATTCACTTGTTGTCTGGAACACTGGGCTCTACTCTGCCTATTATCACTACCACTCTATCCTCAATTCTTCTCTCCACAGTTCTGTCAACTGTAGTTCAGTTCTACTTTGTCCATTACAGCTGCCCACATTTGCACTTTCATCATAACTAGGGTTCAAACCCATGGTTTTGCCATGGGGGGCTATTGAATGTATGTTACATCTCACAGTAATATAATATATAATATGTTCTGTGTTCTGAACTCGGAAGACTCTATACAATAAGTACAATGGTAGGTATAGTGTATAGTAAGTACATTCTGGCTGCTATAATAATCCATTCAAAACTTCAGAATACACGATGTTTGTTGTTTTAGTATGTGGGCCATTATCATTGTCTGGAAACAGCACCCTGATGTTATTGGGAGATGTGCACCGGGAAAGTGCAACATATAGTTGTCTATGTGAGAATACTGATTTTTGCAAATCTATACCAACAACTTCCAATGATTGGCCTTGAGACTTGTTGATTGTCATGGAGAATGCTACTCTCAGTGGAAATTGATGGTGCTGGAGCTTGAATGGATATTGGTTGTCAGAAGGCTCAATGGTCATTCTGGGAATAAAGACTTGAGCACCAAGGTTCTTTCCACTGATGATACGACAATAAACCAAACGTGATTCAAGCTGTGTAACCACTAAAGGTGTACCATTGCAGAGGCCTAGCTTTGGATTTAAGTTATGAAGCAAGATAACTGGACATCCAACTTTTAAGGTGAGTTCATGTAAGGGTAGGCCACTTATAAAGCACTGTCAGTTGTTTAATGAAAGGAGAAGAATTAGGAAGAAGTACCTGCTCTGATACTGTTGAGGAATTCTATTTGATATGTATCTCTATCACCTTGATTATTGGCTTCATCAAGTATTTTATCAGCAGAATGATATGCTCTTTGTTCTCCTGGAAAGTGGTTCATAAGAAAGGTGTTGATGCCATCTACATCATCATTTTGGCAACAGAGAACAGATCTTCCCTGTAAGAATTTGTCTGAATAGTTGCCATTTTCAATACTTGGGTAGACAAAACTTGTCGTTGCAGTAACTGTATTTTCACCAAGATGCATGTCCTCTGGTAAAGCTATACCACCATCATCTGGCAAGTTCTGTCCACTTCCCACAATCAATAGCCATGCTGCAAAGTCTTCAGAACCAGATGTAAACACATATTTTGGTATAGCTTTCAGATTTTAAGTGAGTTCCAGGTTGATGATTTCTGGAGTGAGGCTGCTACAGTCTGCTCACATGTACCCCTTGGAACAATTGGCAGAGTTTGCCTAAAGTCACCACCAAAAGCAGTTGTTATACCTGCGAACAACTGTTGAGACTCCATTACATTCTTCAATGTACAGTTTACAGCTTCAATACAGTATTTATGCTGCATTGGAACTTCATCCCAAATAATTAGCTGAGTTAATTTGAGCAGCTCATGGATATCAGAGCCTGGCTTTATGTAACAGGTAGATTCAGCTGTGACTTCAATTGGGATTTTAAATCAAGAATGAGATGTTGATCCATTTGATAGAAGAGCTGCAATTCCAGATGATGCAACCATAAGAACAACATGCCTTTCAGATCAAACTTTGGCTGCTATTGTGTTGCATAAATATGTTTTTTCCACAGCCACCTGGACTTTGAATAAAGAAAAGCTCCTCACTATTGTTTATAGCTGATGCCACTACCTCATCATATATTGTCTGCTGCTGTATATTGAAGGTAGTCACATTTTGTGCAGCAGTATTAGCCAGTGCATCAAAGTCAAAATCAGTTTGTTCAGATATAAGAGGATTTGGATTGACTGGATCCCAAGCTCTCTGTGGCTGAACATCACCAAAATAAGTTTCAGGCTTTTGTCCATCATCAATAATCATTTGGAAGATTAGAAAGAGAGCATAGTCCTCCAAGTCTTCCTGAGTTGGTTCATGATTAAGAATTGCTTCAGCTCTATATCGCAAGGGAGGGTCATCTGAAAAGTGTTGCTTGAATTGGGTCCAGAGTTCAACTGGATCAGGAGGATGGCAGTTTTTCAGAATGGTATGAAAAAGAATTCTAAGTGAATGGCCAGTCTGGATAGTAGCAGCTTCTGTTAGACATATTCTCCACTCTTCACTATCCTCTAAGATTCCCAGGGCAATACATACCTTCTGAAAGGTGGGATATGTTGTTCCATCAACTGTTCAAAGATTTTCATAGCTGGGTAGCACCAGCAACAGTGTTCAACAACATATGCAGATAGAACTTTTCTTTTGCTGCAGCAGAAACATATAACATATGCCCAATTGGAGACCCAAGTTTCGTAGCTCATTTACAAATTGTCCATTTACCCTCCTTTGGTTGCCAGATATAATGTGCAGGAAAGTTACTGTAGAGAAGTTTTGGGCCTGCTCTAGTACAATTTTCCTTGAAGTAAGCCATAAGCATGGTGTCTTTAGTGGAGGCACGTTCAAGTACATCCTCTGCAGTCCCTGTATCTGGATCATACACTGGAAGCAACTAAGCATAAGTCATGTGATTTATGTTGAACATTATGTTAGATTTTTTGAAACAAAAATCAGGATGAGACAGGTGGATTATGCTAAACAGACTGTTGTTTTATATTAATAATCTTTCATCTGTAATGAAACTGTAGCTCACATGATTTATGTTGACTCTATGCTAAACTTATGCTAACATTATGCTAATGTTACTATGAATTTAACTTGAATGAAACTTTAGAATAAGTTTTGTATAAAGGGGAAGAGCTTTATGGAAGATTTATGCTAAAGCCTGGATCAGCATAATGTATACCATGGGAATAGCATAATTCTTTTGCTTTATGCTGATATAAAATAAAGCAAGTCTGAACTAGTCACTGGGTTTATGTCGACGTGTCTCCAGATGCCGCCGTCGTTCGGCTGAAATTTCCAAAGACTCATTCGGGGCGGGTACATGATTACTCTTGCTGATTCTTCTGGCTTGATGCCTCCACTCTGGATAATTCTGCTCGCTTCTGCTCCTGAAAACCCACCTTCACCTCCATCAACGTTCTCTCCAACTTCCACAGCCACCTTCCTCCGGGTCTCTCGTGCCCAGCCTCCACCGGGTGTTCATCAACCTGGTCTTTTATGCGTACTACCACTACTACGTAACTGCCTACAGATTCAGATCAATCAAGTTATTAAACAAAACTGAAAACCCACGCCCTCGACCCCACAGCGAGATCCATCACCCCAAGAGCATAGGAAGTGTAAGGGGATTTGTCCTCAGGTGTGTTCATAGAATCAATTACCGACAACCCAGTCAAAGCTGATAGCCAATTAACCTGCCCTGTCATACCTCATAGAGCCCTAAGTTCCTCTCATCGCTCGGAATTCCGAGTTGTCGTCCTGTTTCCCGGACCGACTTATTGGTTTTCATCAAAACTGACGATGGATGTATTCTCCTCTCGACTGGAGAGGTTTCTGGAATGAACGTCGAAAGTATCCCAGTAAGTCTCTCCCAAAGGTGGTTCAACAAACATAGGAATTGGAACTAGAATTTTGAGACGTGGCTCAAGAACGAGAGCGATCCTTCAACTCACTTCTAAAGCTGCATGGATGTGAATTTCCGTCAACTTGGAAATAGTCTTGTCCTTCCTTGTCCTTCGAGAGATGATCTAAGGTGCACGATCATGGTACATTCGTGTCGTGATCGCATGGGATTGAGAGAGTGGGGGCATAAGACAGGCGGAGGATTTGAGTGACGGTGGGATTATGCGAAGGAGGCTTGAGCTGGAAACCGACCAGTCTGCCCTGATACTGCCCGACGGGAGCTGCAACGTTCACACTGAAGTCACGATTCGAAGCGAGCTGGGTTGCCTTTTGATGTTCTGTAGAGTCATATTCTACTCATGACAAATTGAGAATGGTAGCTAGCAGGTGTACATCTCATAAACAATAGGTATACTAGTTGTGGATGACCAAAAACCTCAACTCGATCGATTCTCGAGGAGTACCCTCTGGAACAGAGGGTGGAGAAAAGATGGCAACGCTGTGGTCAGTATCGTAACTGGTAGAGACAAAGTAGAATCTGGTGGTAGAGCAGCCGGTAGGAAAAGAGGAAGGATATCGTTTGGCGTCATTCCACGGAGGTACTTCCACCGATTGTCCCCGCGTTTGCGCAGGATAGTGAACAAAACGGATTCGAGGTCAACGCTGTCGTGTGCAGAGCGCGAGTGGCCAGTCGTAAGCTGCGTGTTTGATGGGTCTCCATAAGTTAATGATTTGGAAGCGACGGCTGTGGAGGGCGTCCTTGACTTCAGGAGGGGCATGTTCATGGAGAGCTCCGATGGCGGCAGATGTAGACACATCAATATGACCTTGAGCGGCTGGCCTACATTTCTTCCAGTCAGATTCACCCACACCAGGGCGGAGGCGTCGGACTGTGCAAACCGTTCATGTCTCAATGATTTGGAATTTTTAAGTGAAACACACCGGACTCGTATAGGACGTTGCACCCGTGGTTTTCTTCCACTTTCACGATGATCCTCCTCGCACTCCCTGCTATTGTCGAGGTTAAGGTGTTTGGAAGGGACGACGAAAGAACTGAAAGCCTGCATTGTCGAGAGGGTAGAGATGGTTCTTCTCGCGTATATTCTCAATGACAACATGGCAACGCCTCTGCAACGTTCCCAGGCTCGGGTTTGTTTGACTCGTAGACTAATTGAAATGGTTTTTCACCGCTGTTGGAGGAACGAGGTAGTGTAGTTCGGATATGACAGTGTCTGGGAGGCTGGCCACCATGACTGAGGCGTTGAGTCGGGATAGACCGTACCTGACCTCACGACGTCTTTTGAACCTCACACCGCGGCGCAAGGTACTGTTTTGCCGTGTTATCGCAGTTCATTCCTTCGTTGGTCCGCCTGATCTTGCTTTGGTGACGGGTAAGTATTTTTGAAAAAAAACTAGTCGCGGCGTTACAAGTACGGCAGGATGACTTGAAGGGTAATTGTTTTTTGTTGTTTTTGATTTCTTGATAAGTGACCGACCTAGGCCGAGGTGAGGTCTAATTTGGAGGGCTTGTAAACCACGAGTACATAAATTTAACCCGGGGCCCATGTGGAAAATTCGGAACAGAAAGTGCGGAAATAACTGTTCGTCCGTTTACAACTTCAAAAGGAGCAAAAGGAACACGATGGCCCGTTTCGGACCATCAAGTCATCAGAAGCTTAGCAGTGAAACAAGGCCCGAAATCGGCTCGAGGAAAGAAAGAAATCCGCAAAAGCATAAAGGCAACAGGATACCTCGACCCAGGATTGTCTGCAGTTCCGGGGATCAATCATGGATATGATTACGTCGTATAGCCATCACGAAAATATATCTCGAGGATGCTTTTCTACTGAGAACCGGTAAATTAGCTGTTAGCGTTTATGACCTGATTTACTAGCTTTTAGTACGAAAATATTCTCGAGATATATTCTTGGCACGATGCCGGTCCAATAGGGTAAATCTCGGAGCAAAAATCAGCTCACCTTTCGTTGTACTTTTCAACTGAGCAGAAACATTGCCTGATTCGTCGGCTTTCAGCTCAAAAATATTCTCAAGGTGTTTTTTCGTATCCACGGCGTGTATGGTTTATATGCATACTAATCAACAAATCTTGACTTGATTGTGGCAGCTTATCAACTGCATCATGAAACTTAGGGAAGCCAATCGGAATCGGAGATCCGAGTGCTTCCCATTTGCTCACTCTCCATGATTGGGTGGTTGACTAAATCAACAAGTATCCAATGGACGTGTTTGTATTCCTTCCTTAATTCGTTGAATGTTGACGTAAAAACAGTACTTTCCATAAACCTCTAGAGTAGGCTTACATGTAGAGTCCAGAGCTCTTTCTTGGATAATAACCTAATTTCAGCATGGATAAAAGGCAATAGATTGCGAAATGATCCAAGGAAACCTCCAAGCAGAATACTTACCGCCTGACATACAGTGGCGCCGGCTCAAAATTCCGATATTTTCCGACCCGGATAATGAAATAACAAGAATTTTTCACTCTAGTTTTTCAGTGAGACATCTGAAGGCAACAGTACTATTGGTTAAAATGCTCTCACTATAGTGGGTGCACTGAAGTCCAACTGAACCAAGGGTTGGGAAGCCATGTGAGAATTTCTGTCCACAGGTGAAACACAGGATCAACATGGACTGCCAAGATGGGAATAGGGGCCATTGACTTTAGCAACGCATACTTGTCCTAGTCATCCACAGCAACCTGGTTGCTTATCTTCATGCTTGAAAAACTTCATGTAAAATTTCAAAGACTGAGATACTTCTGTAGTGTCTGCAGCTGGTTGCAGCTATGATATGAGGGAAATAATAGTGGAAGACAACAGTAATCGGGGTTCTTTTGCACTCATATTTTACTTGATACCTACACAGGTGTTTAATCACATGGACATACATATATATGTGAACCTATTTGTATATAAGCTGTAGCTAGTTTACAGAATCATCATCAGCATTCTATCCCCTTCCACAACCTTGCTGCTAAAGCATAGCCTGTAGTGACTTTCTTTTTCCATTCTCATCCACTTAGGGTGGTAGTCGTGCTCACCTCATAGCATTACTTTATTTCAGTTGTTTCCTGAGGTTGACAAGCCTCAGTGGTAGATCACTAAAGGTTGAGCGCCGAAATCTGGAGACCTCGAGGAGTCCGAGTAATGATTACGGCAAGCTGTAGTCGTGTACTCGAAGCTGTGTCAGACGTGGTGGGAATCTGAAATATGTTGAATGAATAGATGTCTTTGAATGTAGAGAAATATATGTACTGCAGGCTGCTCCAAGATAAGAATGAGAAAGCGCGGCAGATGGACACGCCGTCTGCTTCCCCTTCTCGCGTCCATCTCACCGCCTCAACCATCATTTACGGTTTCCCCATTTCTTCTCAAAATTTTTTTGCCCTCCCACCCCTACAACGTTAAAAGTTGAGCGAATGTTTGAATATCCGTTGTGGCAACATGGTTGGCTTTACCCATGTATCACACCATGAATGTATATTGAGATGTCAGGAGGACGGAGGGAGACCCGCAGCTGTTTAGAATTTGATTCTTCCGGTAGTCAGGAGTACCTCTTGGTTATATAAACTCCTGTACTTCGGGAGATCCATAATTCCCTATTACTACTCACTAAATACGACTTCTTCACCACACTTTGACGACCAATTAAGGCCCCCACGACACAAGGGCATATTTAGCCTCCACACCATTGCATTGTTGAGGGCTTTCATTCAAATCCTGGCGTTCAGGTCTGGTCTGGATCGCGGATATTTTTTCTCAGCTCACCCATCCGTGCTCTCTCGGTCAGCCTCTGGCAAAAACCACTACCTCTCAGACGATTCCTTTCTCTTTCCTGAGCTGTCTCGTACATCATAAGCAACTATCTCATATTTGTTTTTTGGTTTTATCTTTTGACCTGCGGCTGTCCTCATAGCTTCTGCAAGTCTGCTTAAGTTGCCCACTCAGTGGTTCAAAGTTGAAAGCGGACACTGTCGTCCGTGGGGTGAGGAGTCCTCGACTGCACGAATTTCTGTACGCGTGGGACCTCTACCCGGAGCGGCTCAGTTGCATTACGACGCGGAGTAGAGGGAACAATCCCAGAGAAATGGCATACGTAACTTGCGGCTTGGAGGCTTAGGGGTGAAGAAGTCGGAGAAGCCGGTTATGTCATTTTGCTCATGAAATAACTGGCGACTGTGCATGTTAGATATCAATTCGTAGGCGTGTCCATACAACAGTCCCTCCGGGTGGTCCTAATGACATCGCATCATTACAAGACGTTCCACTTGTCAGCTTCTCAGGCTGGCTACCACATCGTGGCACTGATATACACCGTCGATTATGTCATGATCGCCTCGGTTGCCCAGTAATATTTTCTGGGCGTAATCACGGGTAATCACACGAGTAACGAGAAGTCGAAATTCCTCCCATTGACGACTCTTTAATCGTCAAATCGGGGCCCGGGGAGAAGGATATCGAGCCGTACAGGACTATAAAAAGACAGGGAGGGACCGCAATAATGCGTATTCATCCTCACGTTGATAACGACAGATGTCTACCGTTTCTTCAATCGTTAACCTATTCCTACTCGGTTTTGCGACCGGGGCGCTTGCATTGGTCATTCGTGCCAAACGAAAATCCCTTAAGTTTCTCCGCGGCCCTCCTTCTCCATCCTGGCTTCTCGGTGAGCGGGTCCATACTTTCCCTGACCAGTCCGTGCAGATAACATGCTTTTCCTCGTCAAGGCTACGAGTTCGCTCTCACTCGCCTTAGGAGAACTGGAGATCCTGAAGAGAACTGGACCAGGGAGTATGGATATGCGTTTCGTGTCCCTGGATGTTATGGAGTTCGTGTCCTTTTTGACTATCCACTCGTTCCCACCATTGAACTTTGGCATCTTCGATTCATCTAGGAAGACCTCCTGATGGTTTCGGACCCAAAGGCTCTACAGCACATTATCCACAAGTCTGCCTATCGATACCCGAAAGCAAAAGACGGCGGTCAGGTCACTTGGAAGTTGTTCGGTCCTGGGCTCGTGTCAGTAGCCGGTAAGTACAACTGAACGGTTTCCACTCGGCACTCAAAACTGATTCCACACTTTCAAAAGGGGAAGCGCACCAGAGGCAACGCAAAATCCTCAATCCAACTTTTTCTGCTGCACATATCAAAACTTCTGCGGAAGTATTTGAGGCATGTGCTACAACTGTGAGTACGTCTCTTATACAAATGAAGTCGAGGGCTGAAGTTGCTCCCGCTCCCTTCAGCTCATTCGTAAGTGGCGAGATCAAATCGAAGCAAATGTCTCTTCTGGCCGGAGCACGACTATTGATCCGACCCGGTGGCTACCAAACTTGGCCCTGGATGCTCTTGGTGAAAGTGAGCCTCCACGATTCGATCTCGTTAACTGTTGTTCGAGCCCTGCATTTATAGGTATGTTCGATTATGAATTCGGCGCGTTGGAAGCAGACGGCGGAAGCGCGCTCTGTACCGTTATAGGAAACGCTTTGTACGTTCTGTTTCTATCTACGTCGCCTAGGGTTCTGAATTTTAACCTCCCCGTCCATCATACAGCAAGGACAGTAGTGCCTTGACGAAGACAGATGTACTGCGCAATGCCGCTTACCGTTTTTTCCCCAAGTCCATTCTGGACCTGAAGAGATCCAAAGAGGACAAGAGATTTGCACATTGTCAAAAGGAAATTAAGGACGTTGCGAATGAATTAGTGAAGATGAAGATGGATAGCGCCGATACAGAAGGGAAGAAGGACCTGTTCAGTGTTTTAGGCGAGTTTTTACGTCTTCTCCTGAGAATTCGAACGACATATCTCAACTTGTATTTGACACAGCTCGTGCTATGTCCTCTTCCATCCCCGACCTTAGTCTGTCTCCGGTCGAAGGTCTTTCACAGATGGCGTGCGTGTTCCAATTTCAATACGGCCCGTAGCAACTAATAAAACTTTACCTCAGAACATTCATTTTTGCTGGCCACGAAACAACGGCGACAATGTTTATATTTTTCTTCTACATATGTCGAGGCTAACTAATATATCAGGATGGGCTGGATGCTGTACGAGCTTGCGAAGCACCCCAAGGAACAAGAGATGATCTTCCAGGAAATCAAGAACGTACGAAAGCAGACCGGAAACGAGAGTGGTCCGCTCTCGGTCAGGGACTTGGAAGGACCCGGGATGGAATATTTTAATCGGGTTATAAGGGTTCGTTGGAAACTTTGTCACGTTATGCAGACCCATCTTGACGGAGAGAACTCAAAATCGTGACTAGGAAACACTCAGATACCGCCCCATCGCTCCCGAAGTCGTCCGTCAGGCTGCTACAGACGATGTGATACCCTTGGACTATCCGATTGTGGACGCCTCAGGTTCAGTGTTGAAAGAAATCCCAGTGGTCCCAGGTCAAAAGATACATGTGAACATCTATCAATACAACCGGTTAGCCTTTCGAATCTCTTTTACCCTCCTCATACGCCACTAACTGTCAATTAATTGCAGTGTCAAGGAGCTATGGGGTGAAGACGCTGATGTATGGAACCCAGACCGTTTTCTCGACAATCACAAACCGACAACTCTGGGTATGTATGGGAACCTTATGACGTTCAGTACGTATCCCTACACCTGTCTCTTCCATGATCCCCTCTTCTCATCACCCTGAATCAACGTTTTAGGTGGAGGCGTACGAGGCTGTATTGGGTGGAGATTTGCGTACGTCTTTTCCTATCTATCAGTAATTGACCAAAACACCCCCTGACCTCCATTTCATCACCCCAAAAGTATACTAGAAATCCAAGTCGTTATTACGGCTCTTGTCGAATCCTTTGTTTTTTCTATTCCAGACGGAGTCGAACTTGAACAAGGGAGCCCTGGAATCGGTCCTGCGTTTGTGAAAGATCGGTGGGAGGAGGGGCCTCAAATCCCATTGACGGTCGCCCAACGTGCAACGTAGAGCACTATCATTGGTTGATCTACATGTCTGTGAGTATGAAAACCGCTACTCTTGTTCGTCGACGTGTGTAACTGATCTTGCCTCTCTCCTCCCCCTGTGGGGTCCCAGCCATAATTCGTTCGTGTTAGAGATTAAATATTGGGCCCTCACAATTTTCTTCGCCCACGCAGGCGCTTCGGCTCCGTCCGTAATTGGCTTTGTACATATCTTTTATGGTAGGAAAAAAAAGATGTTCTTCATCTTTGTTTGTAGGAGGGATCCAGTATGCGTTCCTTCATGATCAAGACACCGTAAGGAGACGGATGTGCAACTCAAGGTAGCCAGATGTCAGCTTGAATGTGAAATGAACTTAACACTCCACTCTGACCCCTCAACCTTATCAAGCTTCCATCAAACTTAGACCCCATATACGTAGCTGCACCGAGCGGGCAGTCATGCTTTCTTCATTCCCGAGGGTAGACAGTTACACATAGGCACGGCGACTGGGTAGCGTTCCGCCTATACGATCGGGTAAGTCGGAGGCATAGGCTAGAAGGTTCGGTAGATGAGGGTTAACGTTCAGCTTTGTCACCGAATTGACCTCGGAACCTACGGTTCTGATTCAACGAGGTTTACGAATCAGATCCAGAGGGAAGCTGTAGCAATTTCAACTTAATGTCGTTAGTTCGTAGCAGATATCATTAATTATCCTCAATTAAGCGGCGAGTAATCTATTTCCCGCTTCCCGGGGCCGAAAGTGTAGTAATAGCGGCGTTCGTTTGATAAAATCCTCCTCCTCCTCCTCCCGCCGCAGTTCCGTCTGTATTCTTCACGCGCTTAGCGCGTGTGGGTTTGCCACACGGTGGGGATGAACCTACCCTAAACATTAAACGTTAAACCATTGAGTTCCGTTATTCTTTAGATGGCTAAAACTTAGTTAAGGGTAAATCATGGTCGGATCAAGGAGTCGGCCGAGAAGCATTGCGTCATGCTTAACCTTAACCTAACCTTGGGAGTCTGCGGATTGCCCTTCTACACCGCCAACCCCCATGACCTCGGAAAGTGGACCTCTGTTGACATCCTTCGCCGGCTAAGTTTTGAGGTCGGATGGCATCGAATCATCCATTCGTTGATGTCGCGCGAGGGTACATAATCGTTTTCATGTAATATCAACATTTTTACTGAAACGTTACCTGAGCCTCACTGGAGGTCGTGCGACGTCGGTTGAGGTCGTCCTGGGAATTCACAATATACACTGGCGGTTCAAATAGAAGTAAAAAGGATGCAATTTCTATATGGCGCATCTGTACTATACACATATAGATACTAGATAGTAGCTATAAGACATAAGAATAAACCTTGTGTACCAATTGAACCCACCTACCACCATGGAGGCCACACCCAAAACACCGTACACATCTCTGTTCCTGCACTCCTCAACAACCTCCATCTTATAGAGCTTTAATCCAGGTGCGGCCAGTGCTGAGCTACAAAGGATATCAGAAAGAATGCATGGTAAAGTAGATTGGTGTACGAACTGGGTTTTATCGTTGTGGCCTTTCTTATCCTTACACTTGACAGTAGTCAATCCATGGTCAAAAGGGCATGTCGACCTAAAGGAGGTCTGTATACTTAATTGAGAGGCTATAGAAGAAACAGCTTAAAACATACCACTGTAATGGAGACCTGATAATCTGTTGAAGGTGAAAAGACAGAGCAGGCCTGGCAAACAGAGAAACGTTCAACTTCGAAGGCAGAAGACGGGGGGAAGGAAGAACATGCAGTGAGAAACCATGATCACGCCACCGTTTTCAAACTCCGCCTCCCTGGGAGCCGAGTGCGAGGTTCCTTTAAGTCCCCGAAGTCCCCCCCCCCGCCGTGCACCCACCTCGAAGTGGATAACCTTCTCTGAGTTACTCATTCATGTTAGCCGCCGCTTTAAGCTTGAAAAATAATACTGAATAGTTACTTAGCCTTTCATTCATAACAAATGCTCAACTCATCTTGGGCTCAGCAGTTTCGTTACATAAGTAAAGTGGATATCAATAGGTGAAGCTATTAAAATTATGATGTATGGACAAGGGGAAAGAACTTGGAAGAAATAAATTTGGTGGGCCACGTCGCTTATTCTAACATGATGACTTATAGGGTGGCAATCCTGCTCACCTCGCCCCTTCGCTTCGTTTCAGTTACTTCCTGAGGTCGACAGACCTCGGTGGGACATCGCTCAAAGGTTGAGGCCGACATCCGGGGACCTCAAAATTTGATGTCGGCACGACCTCGCGGCAAATTGGTGGTGTAGGGTCGCGTTTAATAATTAGTCCTGTAACAGTATGGTAGATGACAACTTGGCAAAGTGGGTATGTCACTACTCGACTTGCCAGTTCGTCAGTGACAGGCCTACCAATTGATACACTTGAAGGCTTCCACTCTCAGCCCTCTTTTATGATTACTAGGGTTCAAACCCGTGGCTAAGTACATGTTTCATCTCACAGTTATAAAATAATTTTTTTATTGTTCTGGACTTTGAAGGCTCTGTACTTCAGAGGTCCAGTAAGCTTAGATTCAAGCTGTTCTACTTGGTCTGTTCTGATTCATGCATTGAGGCACCTTCAGTGAGGGTACGGATTGTCTCATCCCGATTCCAAAGACCATTGCAATACTTTTCAAACTCCATACATTGCTCATGGTATTGGCATTGAAGACTCTGGTAGGCAGCTTGCATGGAATCACTGGACATGATTTAAGATGCGTTCATGTAGAGGTAAATCCAGGCCCTCTGTAACCACCATCAATGGAAGGGGGAAAATTAGGAAATACCTGCTCAAATCTATCTGGAGCACTCTGTTGGATATGTATAGCAGAATGCTCTCTGCTCTCCTAGAGATCAGTTCAAGGGATAGGTGTTAATGTTATCTACCTTATCTTTTCAGCAAGAGAGAATAGATCTCCCTCATAGGAATTTGTCTGAATATTGTCATGTTCAATATTGAGGTACACAAACTTGTGGTGATGGTGACAATGTGGAATTCAAATGTGGAGGTGATGTGTGCCACAGGTGAGAGAAATGGACTATATTAGTCTTCAGGGTGGTGTTTCATTGCCTTGCATGCAATATATGAGTGGTAATCAAGATAAATGTTGGAACTGGTGATTGTGGAGACTGCAGCAGGAATAGTTGTGAAATTAGGGATGGGGGTAGTTAAAAATATATAAAAGGCAGAGGTGAGGCTAGGCATTACTATCAGAAGGATGTACATTTAGATGGAGGATTGGGTTGTACTATAGAAGATTGTTGTCTACACTGGAAAAGTTATTTGACCTTCATATATTAATGTCTTATTGATGATGTTGTGATTTGCAACTGTGCTCATGAGTCTGCAGGGGTTGATTGTAATTTATACAGTTCTGACACAGATGCAATAGGAATCAGATTTAATGTTTAATTTGGGGAAGAATGTGCTACAGGCAAGGGCAATGAGGCAGGAAATGGGAGTTCGTGGTAGTGTCCCATCTTGTATGTGATACATAAGTGGAGAGTCTACTTAGTATGGTAATTCATAATTAGAGAATTTGGAGATTGTGGGGACTGGGAGAATAACTATAGTTGGACTTGGATTAGAACTTGTGGCAGCAAGGCTTAAAGTGACTGGGGAAAGATCAGTGGCAGAGTTGGGGATGGGAAAAGGTGTGGCATTAAGAGTTATGGAGGTCAGGGCTCTATAAAGAATAGAAGGGAAGGCTAACAGCAGCAGCTGTACTAGCAATGCCCTCCCAATAGTTACGCTGAAATACAGCTTTTCTATCCACCATTTAATTTGCATTAGTGAGATGGTGGTGTTGATATCTCAGCAGGGTCATAGAAGGCTCTTGTCATTACAAAATAGCACATACAGATTTTGAAATAGACTAAGGAAACCTCTCATATTGTTTAAGATGATAGATAGCAGCTAGATTTGAGAATAATTGCAATCCAGAAATTGGTTTATATAGGGAAAAGTAAGTGAACATGTCAATCTACATTGCAGGCTACATTTCAACTTGATTTATATTTAGTTGAACACGTTTGTAGATTAATTATCTGCAATGTATTATTGACAATAATGCAATGCTGGAACTTACAGACCTGAGGGGGGAGGCAAGCCAGGAAGCGTGTGACACATGTACAGTATCACCATGTGATGCCACGGCCGCTGCGCGCTCGCTTTGCTCGCGAGCCTGCCCTAAACACCTGCGCCCGTCTATCTTTAGACGTGAAGAACACGTTACCAAAAAAGTGGTCAATATGTCTTCACGCTCTTTCAGAAACAAGCTTGAACCCCTTCCTTCTGCAGGCAAGGCCTTGTCCTGAAACAAGTCATCGAGGAGCATCGAGATCCTCACTCATAACCTCCATCCATAGCACAGTGAAACGGCCCTTCCATATTCAGCTGACCGTCTGAGACCTGTTTCCCGGGTATTCCTTATGATCTTGGGATTTTTTATTCAAGTGTTGGCTCCATCACAAGGTGTGGGTAAAGGTAGTCTGATTTCCTTTTCTTTATGTTGAGGGTCTGTTTTAGTGGAGCAACTGCAAAGGAATTGTAAAACAGATCTATGCTAATATACCATATATCAACAATGATATATGCAAGACTTATGCTGACTTCATGCTAATAGTCTTTCAACAAAAGGGGGGTGACTTATAAATTGATTATGGTGAGGTTGGGTACTTGGAATTGTGGCAGCATGGTAATATCAACATTACTTGGCAGAACTCCTGCAAAAAACTTACATTCTCGTGAATTTATGTTGGTAAAGTAATTGTTAACATAAGAGAAGCTGACATTATGATCAACTGTGAAAGGCTGAAAGGATGTGAGCTACAGTAAAGAAGACAGCGGAGACCACAAGCTACACTGAAGTAATCATGCTTGAGGACTACAATGTGAAAGTTTTGCTTTAGTATTCACACTGGAGATAGGGAAAGGTTGTTTTGCAATTATATTTTATTTTAATTTTTTCCGGGGGGGGATTGATGGCACATATTTGGGTCAGCTTGATGAGAACGGATGGATCCAAATCCATGATTTTTCACATTTGCAAGTTGTTAGTTCCATCAACTTAGTCTAAAAGAGACTCACATTTCGCAACTTTCTCAGATTAGACTGGGATTAATAACGATCTACTGATCCCTTCCCTTCTCCTCGCGTCAGTCTCCAAAACAAAAAAGATGAAGGTAAAAAAATGCCTGTGTAAGAGCCAGAATGTATGACACCACCCGCCAATTCTGCGGCCAATCTAGCACCAGGCCTGGGAGCTGTTTGGCCATAGCCAGAGTTGAGATAAAAATACGAGGGTGCAACAAAAAATGGGGTGAGAGTACGAAGAAAAAGAGTCGAGACGCGAGACATGGCAAAAGAAGTGCCGGTCGGAATCACAGCAAACTTATCTGGGCCGGGCTTGCTGGATGATCCCTTCGGAAAAAATTGATTGAGCAGGAAGCCAGAGTTTCTTCGTGTGAGGGGGTTCATGGTCTGTGTAGAAAGAATAACCATTAATCTCTGTGCGGAGACTCTCTGTGTAGTGAGGTTCAGTGTGTGCAGAGTTAAAAACCTCTGTGCACCGTACCTTCTTCAGTATATAGTCAGCTTTCAAACACTATAATGGCACATCTGGTAATTTGACAAATTGGTGTCTACGGGAGAGTAACGTGCGTCATCAATGCAAGAATTGTAACTGGGCCTGTCAGGCACAGATTTCAAGTGAGATGGGGGCGCAGATTCCACCAACTTAGCTCGGGATGAGCAGAGTGACCTTGACAGATTCACCCACCGTGTGACGGAACAGACCCCAAAGCAATACTAATTATCGTTCTGGCACCGCCTCGCCGCTTCATGGGGAAATTCGTTGATGATTAACAGTCAAGGTTTCGGCACCTCCCTAGCGCTTTCACCCTCAATCGCCGCCAGCCTTGTGGCGAATGGCTCTATGATCAACAGTCAAGTTCAGGGTTTATCCGCGCTTTGCTCCCCATCTTCGGTTTTAAGTACGACAAGAAACAGAAGAACAAAATGATCGAACCCACGATATCCCGTTTTTAGCAAAGTGTGTGTAACGCACAGATTGCTACCACTTGTCTTCTTTTCTTGCAGTGAGCTCTTCATTCATGGCTCTTTTCCCCAAGCTACACTCAGCGGCTTCACTGTTAGTGTCCTCGCAGTGACCTTCCAGTTTCACTGACAAAACGAAAAAAGTCGCGTCGCCTTCGCAACCGCGAGAAGGTAAATGATGGAAAGAGATGACGGATTGTTTTATTTGACAGCCGTTAAACTGTTCGAACGGAATGATTTAGCATTTGGGCGGTGTCAGGGAAGAAGATGATAACTATAAGTACTCTAACTGGTCTCGACCGGTTCTACCCTTCTTGTCGGTAATTTTCTTTTTTATCCTTTCACGTTCCTCTGGTGATCGTGCTCTCCAATTCCTCGATCTCTTCCCTGAATCCTCAAATTACTCGACACAACCAAAAAAAAAATGATACCAATACCACTCGTGAGGATGGTCGTCCTGGGTATGGCTCACACCTTTTTACAGGGAATCTATGATTTGTACTGACTTTGGTCGTTCTACGCTTAGCTGCCGCCATACTCTTTAGCATAGTCACACTCGGTCTGGCTGCACACATAGCCAGCACCCCTCTCATCATCCTCAATGCCTTACAGGGATTAGGTATCGCCGCATCGGTCATGACAATCGTCAGTCTTTCCGCATTGTGCGTTTCCCCTTGGCTTTTTTTTGTTTTTTCTTTCCCAGTTTTTTCTGACGTTCGGTTTATTGCGATTTGCCAAGCTTGATTGTTGGATTTCTTCAAAAGAGAGCCCCGCTCAATATGAACGTCGTCGAGATTCCCGTGATGGGTTTCCTTACGATCATTTGGTTGGCAAGTGCGGGACGTTACGCTTCTCTAGACCTCGCGTTCGGTGACTGTGATTTATTCTTTTTTCGTATGTACATCTTCGTGATTTCTTCCCAGCCGAGTCACTGATATTTCGTGTCCTTTTTCTTTTTTTTTTCTCTCCCATTCAGCAAAAAACCAAATGGTTTGCTCGGAGCTTAAAGCTGCCGAAGCTTTTTCCTTTTTCAACTGGATCATATTAGGCGGTTACACGGGTGCCACCATCATCATGTGTCTGATTGGTAAACATCGAGGAAACGACGTTTGGTTCGTCGGAGCGAACGAAGTGGATTACTTCACTGTTCAGCTAACCCCACAGTATACCGGACAACTACCGCCACAACAGATGGGAGCGATGGGTTCTGGTTACGGTCAACCGCAACCTCCTATTGTTCAACCGCAAATGCACCCGCAGCAAACAGGGTCGCAGGTTTGAAGGACGGGTCGTTCTGTACTCAGATAGCTCTGAGGTCGGAGTTTCTTGTTGTTTGTATAGTACGAAAATTACCATTATCCCTTCCTTTTCTTGCGATATTCAGTATTTATGTATTTATACCCGTCACCACGCTTTAAAATGGAACGACTGTTGGCCGAAAACGGCCCAGAATATGTTTCGCTTGTAAGTTGCATAAATACAGTTTTATGTCGAGCTACTGAGTGCGATTGCATCCAGAGGTAACCAGTTCGGCGGGCCGACCCGTAAATAGTTTAGAGCCGGAGGATAGGATATGGATTGTGAGAGGTGACTGGGACTAGTGACTGCTTCAAGCGGACTCCTAATCAATAGCAAAGCTGTTCACGCCAGCTCAGAGTCGATCCTCGGTGCCGTTCCCGCTCATTAATCTTCTACCAGACTAACGATTGCAACCATGAATGAGGGTGCGGTGAAAGCAGGTCTTCTTTGGAAGCTTGAATCGGCTTCAACTCCCACCTAAACCGGACGAACTGAAGGACGAAACTTTTATGAGCCGGTGGGACAATTACTAAGCAATGAAACGTCTTCTTCATGAAGGGTGCGCTGATTCATGTGCTTACTAATCTTGCGAAAGGACCCTTTGTCAGATAAAGTGAAAATCTCAACTCCACGGTATACTAAGTACAGGGCATACGTCGCTATGAGAGCCTCAAAAATTAATGATCACCCATTTACTGCGATTTAGTCTCTTCCAAGCTCCCTACACACATCGACTTCTCTTATTACCGATGGTGTAACTAAGAAATCCAGGCCGCCGTTCAGACTTTGGAGAACTGGCCATCATCAAAGTAGCCGAGCATACCCTGGTCGGCGTACCTCTAACAGCTACCCAAACGTTCACCCCAAAATAACCGTTCCGCTCATCCACGATTGTTCAGTCATCGGAGAAAACCATGTTAGAGATTATCGCGGAATAGTTGGGCACAAACTTCCACCCAGCCCAGAAAAAGCACACAAACACTAGTCACACCTTTGAAAAATCTGTTTCTTCCCCCCCCCCCTTTCCCGACCCCCTTCATTTTGATGTCAAGGCGTATCCTCTAGATTTCTCGGGTTTCCCATTTGCGAATGGTGCGTGTTATTTTTTGGTCATATCTAATCTCGAGACCTTTGGAGTAATTCGCTGGTCTTTCCTTCTCCCCTAGGAATCGAGATGGATCTTCTGCTTAGCTTCCAGAGCTGTGGAAGTCTTATCTCACTCTACCCGTTGTAAACAGGGCATGTCAAATTAACGGAGAGTGTAACGGATGGTAACCGATAGTAACCGATGATTAGCAGACTACCGACAGATAGTAGCCGACAACTCACAGGTGGTTGTTGATAGTAGCGGAGGGTTGCTACCAGCTTTACAGAAACCAGCCGTCGGAGAAATTACGGGTGATTGTAAGATCAAACGTGTCGAGTGCATCGGGACCAAGGTTGATACTGTAAGCCCCACTGCACGGTCGTTATGCAACATAAGATTCATTGTTCACGGCCTCTAATAACGTCCTTAGAAGCCGTGAACTCACGGCATTAGGTGTTCATTGTGCGAAGGCCATTCCCAAGCCAACGTCTTCTGTGCACTTTCTTAGTACCCTGCTGTAATTCTTGAGTTAAAGCTGCATTTACCAGGCACCAAGATGGGCACCGCTCCATCATCGACAACTGTGCTCCACTCTCCTTGGAGATAACTTCTAAAATCAAATATTCACTCACTTGGCCGTTATGCGTAACAGAACCTCGGGATTATACTTTCTGATTCCGGTTTTGTGGAGCTTGACTCCATTGCGGCCCATCGTATCATGACAGCCACTACTCCTGATGACCGAAGGGAGGTATATGAATTTAGAAGAGAGCTAGTACGACTTACTGCTCTTCCCGGACTCTACAATGAAATCCTTCGTACTGAAGGAATCCCTATCAACCCTAATGGGCCATGTAACCAAATGTCCCGTCGAGTTGTCTCGCGACGTGATTGGTATAGCACGACACTTTGCCAATTGAAACCTCACTGTCTCCCGCGTCGACTTAATGGATGCATAGGCTCGTCAATACTGCCTAGATGCACAGGACTCACCTCATCCTCATTAGGAAAACGAACTGGCTATCATTTACAAGGTTGCCCGGATCCGTTCTCTATTTTTTCCCATCACTCCGTTGCGTGCTGATCGTACACACCAAATCTCCACTCACATACCAACAGCCGAGGTTCTTGCATACCGACGACGTCAGCGAGTTTTCACTCACTGGGAGGACAATAACACTCTACCTTCCGACGAATATCGCATTCCCATCCAACGGATACCGACTCGCCCTGCCGCGGAATCTCCATTATCCGTCGAGAATCTTACCATTTCGGAATCATCTGGCCAGAGTAGCTCTGCCACGAATTCGAGCCCACCTACCACTGAGGAACCGTCTACGTTAGCGACTCAAATTTCTCAATCCAATCCACCCGCAGGAGTCGAACCAATTCCTTCAGACACATCATCACTAGTGCCCCCTGTTGTAACACTGGACCAAGACACTATCATGACGAATGCATCGAATGAACACAAAGATATAGATTAACTTAGGCGTCAATCTAGTGGAAGAGAATGTAAGGGATCGGCCTACTCGTATTTCATAAGCTCAAGGACTTTCCTGATTACACCATATTTCATATTATCTATTTAGTATAAATACCGGTACATTACTATTTGATTACTTACTTCTTTTACTCCTACCTTCACTCGCCTCACTGTAACCCTCGTATAGCTACCGCATAGCCAATATTACGTCTGTCTGGTTATTGAGGCTCGAAGCCGGGAGTGAAAGTCGACCCTTTCACCACTCCAATGCTGGCCGTAAATTCATTTTAATTTTACTTAGATCGGGAGATTCAAGACAACTTCAGAAATCAACAATGATAAGACCGAAAGGGCGGCAGAGATCCCTACACGTTCCACCCCATACACAACTGAAATTCACCGAATTCTATCACCACACACTGCTTACCTCCAACGTGTCATTGAAACTCCGAGTGAAGCAAGTCCCACTGACTACCCTTCTATTCGCTATCAGAGGGAAAAGAAACAAGTGGTAGTTGATGTAATGAGTGGCCTACCATACTCTGTCCGGTCCGAAATCAAGAACTGGATGTACAATGTGACCCCCGGACTCAAGAGTATGCCTGCAACCTGGTGCACAGACGGTCCACTCCAACTCGCTTATATGATCTACATAATGCATCGCGACAAAAACAAGTTTGGGAAATTGAAGGAATGCCCCAAAAAAGAACCCGGGCGGACCAAGTTTATTCGGGAACGGGCATGGGAACGGTTAACTACACCGGAAAGACCCAAGATGGCTGGAAACATTCCACTAATTGAAGATGTTGATCTTCAGTCACTCACACTTCTGGAAGATAAGATGTTCTCACCAAATTTTAACCTTGGGGATGCTGGCCAACAGCAGTGGGGGCTTGATGTTGGAATTCATCAGTACAATTGGGATCCTTATGAATATTTCCCAGACAGTAAGGGTGGAAAACAATACAAGTCATTTAATAATAAGGTAATACCTACTTGTGACTAGTTTATAGCACTCTAACAGTGCAACCTAGGTTGGACCAAACTTTGATTCTGACAAATATACAAGAGAATGGAGACAAAAGGAATCAAAAGAGAAGGAGTTATGGGAAGCAGAGCAAAGGAGTCGACCAAGGCCACAGCCTCGACCTATAAACACGGTCCTCAATTCGGGCAGGAATGCAATAAATATTATAACATAGATCAGGATCTAATATATTTCATCTCATTGATATGAGTACACTTCATATTACTTGACAGTCTAGGCAAACATGAATAGAGGATACTGAACAGACCTGTAAACCAGAGGCAATATATTCAGTCACGGACATGTGAGAGATTAACAGAGAGCTGGCATGCAGAGAGCTAGCAGGGGGGTAACCGATGAGTAGTGGATTCACGGAGACGTAGCGGAGGTGTAACAGAGGGCTAACAGATTAACAGAGAACTAGCGGAGAACTAGCGGATTAATAGAGAAGTAGCGGAGGATTAACGGATTGACAGAGAAGTAGCGGACAACTAACAGATTAACAGAGAACTAGCGAGGTACTTCACTGATTCACTGAGAAGTGACACAAGGTAACTAATGATTCACAAATTTGTGAATATCTCATGAAATTGTCACAGACAGCCCCACAGGCTCAAGAGCCAGTATAAAAATATAGACTCAAACTTTACCATCACCTATCAGGCTTTTGAGCCACTGTGGCACAAGTCTTATTGATTCAAAAGCCACTTCAATAACTATGCATTACCCTGACTTTCCAAACCTTCTACAGATTAATAAAACATATGGCCATGGGATATATACTCACCACTGGGTTCAGCATGTAGCCCACCATATCAGAGGCCACCTACCATGCCACTATTTGAACTTGATAATGACTGTAAGATTGAGCACTGGTTTGTCATGAGGGAATTCGGGCTCATAGACGGAGGTTGCTACAACCATGAGAAACCTGATGAAGGAGAGCAAAACAGAAAAATCACTGATGAAGGCTTGAAAGTCTCCACAAAAGTGTAAAGTTAAGATTTGGTGTGTTTATAAAAGAAATCAAAACCATGCCTTCAAGAGGGCAGGAAATGCAGCAGTTTGGCCTGAGTAAAACTGTCACCACTTGTCCCTGGAGTATCACAGATTGGTGCAGGTGGAAGTTACCCTTAACAGGCTTGATGGAGCTCATAAATAACATCACAAACATCAAGAGGCATCAAATTGAACAGAATGCACCCATCGTGGTTGATAGAAGGAGTGTTCTGAATTTGTGGCCGTGCTGCCACAGGAACGGAGAATTCACGGAGAGTCACGGATACCTAGAGAAAAATTAGCGGATAGGTCTCCGTTAATTTTGCTAGTCGCGTTGTAAACGCCGGAACAAACCACACTTGGTAGGGCTAGTGGTCACTTCTTGTCTACTAAATCCAACCACAGACTGATATTATAAGCAGCACGCATCACAATGCAGATGAGGGCAGACGATCGAGTGAGGCCGTCGCTGGGATGACTTGTATATATTCGGAGCTTAACGCGGATTTTCGGCCGGGCCTTCCATGTCCACCGTGCATGAAAAAAATGAAATCAGAAGGTGACTAAGTCATTTCGGCCTGGTGAGACCATTCTCGCCTGCACGACCAACTTTATGATAGGGTTCCTGGAAAGGGATGCAATGCATGTCAATCCGAGTCGTCGTATTCATGATTACCTCACAATTTCATTGAATCCTTGATTCGACGGATGTTATTTGCACGTAAGTATGGGCTAAACGCTATTGTGATAACCCGGGTTCAGGAGTGTACTGAGTCACCGAAACAAGACACCCACGCCGGATATCCCAGCATTCTGATACCCTAGAGAAGGGAAAGAGATTTATGGATTGCAAGCATTGCCTTTACGTGCAACAAATATCTACTTGTTGAGGTGGAGTCTGACTTGGAATCAAACGGCATTGAAATGATTTCTGGTTTAAAAATAGAAAATAACCCGTCCTTTCCGACCCGAGAGCATAACAAATGATGGAAGCAAATGGCGGAAACCTCTTTGACAGCTGCTAAATTGACGTTTGAACGCGGGCGGTGCAAGCAAAGGAAGTTTATTAGAGCTCTCAGGTTTTTGCCCTTGCCCTTGCCAGCCTCCCGTCGCCCCCCGCTATCTAGTCTCTCCTCGCTGCCCCCCCGAAAAATGAAGGGAATTACAATTTTGAGAAGGATCGTTCTAAGTAAGCCCCGTTGAACCAAATAATTATCCATACTCATGTTGGTTACTAGTTCTCGCGTCCATGTTTAGCGTAGCTACACTTGGCCTCGCCGCACATATGACCAGCACCGTGGTGGAAGGTCGCGTAGCCGTGGATGATTTTGAAGGGTTGGCCATCGCTGTATCGGCCCTGACGATTCTCTGTTTGCCTGTATTGTGAGTTCCTTTCTTAGATTCTGTTTTCCTGATTTCTGATATGTTTTTCAAGTCGGATCGTGGGAGCACTGAGAAAGAAGGCTTTGATCACATCAAACGTTGTCGAGGTTCCCGTCCTGGGCTGCTTATCCATTATCTGGTTGGCAAACGGAGCTCTCTACGCCGACCTCGAGGGGAAATTTTATCCTTCGGGTTTTGCGTGTAATCAAATCATTTATCGTACGTCATTCCCTCCTTCCCATACAGTTTTTTCTTGAATAGCTGATTGATGTATGCCGCTCCTCTCCGTACCTCATCCAGCAATTCTACAGACGTTCTGTTCAGAATTCAGAGCAGTTGAAGCCCTTTCGTTCCTGACCTGGATTTTCTTGATGGGCTATGTCATTGTGGTTATTATCCTTTGCCTCGTTGGAAAGTCTCGAGGGAACGACGTTTGGTTGGTCGGAGCTAGCGAAGCTGATTATTTTACCTATAAGAACAGTCCTCAAGGTGCTGTTCCCCAAGGTGTTCCTGTGCAGCAGCAATACAACGGATACCAAGCGCCTCAGGTACAGATGGGACAGATGAATTACGGCCAACCGCAGCAACAGCAGGCTCAGGTTTGAGGTTAGATAGATGTTGGGAGTGCATGTGGGCGGTTCTTCAGGTGCATTTTATGTTCCGGTAAATTAACTACATTGGTTCTTCCACTTCCGGGTTTCGTTATTTATAGACGGCTAAAAGTTGGTTAGTGTGTTGCCCAAATGTACGGAAGTTGATGTGTTGTAAAGTTGAAACCGGCGCAACACTTCACCATGAGCTTGAAGTGGTCGTCGTCGTCTCGGTCCGCGTTTCCGGTATTCCTCCAGCCCCTCCCTTTCTCGTTTACCTTGCCCGAGAGAAGGCATCAAATGTTGCACGGTATATACACTACAGATATACACACGGTCTAGTAGTTGCTCTGATAATCTCTATTCCCTCCTGAGCACGGAGCACCCCGTAAAAGACTCCAAGCCATCATCCTCGATCCGTCGCTCTCGAGGCAAAATACAACCATTTCAAATCAAGTTAGACGTATCCCCGGCGGCCCTTGTTATTTTGCCCCATCGGAATAGTGATTCGTGCTTTCTCCCGCATTGGATTTGTGGTCCCCAGCGGTTGAGCGTGTCTCTAGCAGCGGCATGGCAAGTTTGGCCAGCATTAGATGTGATTCCGGTGGCCCGTATATTTTGTTTTCTAGGTGCTCCACCTTGGTTGCCTTCCAAGTCTTTTTTGATGATTCCACCTCTCAGCTTGAGGGGGAGCACTTGCAGGTTGAGAGCGAGTGCGAGAATTGAAAACTCACCACTGTGCAGAATATCTCGGCTTAATTACATACGCGGCACGCGTCGCACTTGAAAGCCACCGTCTTCAAAACTTTGCGGTACCCTCAATCCTCAAGCTACTTGTCATGCGGACAACATACACTAACAAAAAGAAAGAAAGAAGAAAAAATACAAGATAATGCGAACCGCTCGTGCTGCTGCATTTTTCCTACCGCTCCTAAGGGCGAGGGCTCTCCTCTAGCTTGACAAACCTCAATTATAACTATAACTGATGTGGGGTAGCTGTGGTATGGCACAAGAAGAGAAGGTATGTGTCGACTTTTCTCGTTCTTTTCCACCATTAAAGTGCTTAGGAAATGCTTGAGCTCAACCTGGTGACATAAGTGTTAGTTCATGTCCATAAATCACGTCGACTCAAACTGCATTATATTTCACCCGATGCGTCTGGCAAACTAATGTCATTAATGACATCATCGCTGACATATGTGCGATGATTTTCTAATGGACCTATGGGTCAAGCCCATAAAGGCCTGTAATTATTCAACTGAACGCACTCAGAAACCATGGCCAGGATCGATAGAATAATGGATAACACACAGAGAGAGGCCCTCTCCCTCGATGCATAATTTGATGCTACACAACTGAATCATTGACCCGGAATGCAGAGACTAGTCTCGGTAGTCTTAACCGAAGACAGTACTTGAGCCTTGAAAACTGTTGCAGCCCTGATAGTCATGGCAACCTTTCATTGATAGTATATTTTATTCAGGACCTTACCTGTATTTGGTTTGGGGGCACAATTCCGAACCCCTGATGAGGATTTCCTGTTCAATCACGGTATATGTTTGAAACTCATGATCATGCCAGTTCATTGTGGAGCATCATGTTTAGCTGAGATGAACATTGTCATTATTGGACTGTTGTCAGGTTGATATTTGGGGCCAGTACGGAAGAGATTGAACAGGATTATACTCCGTTCAGCCCGAAAGAGAGAAACATGAGCAACGAACCATTTTTTAACCCGTCCATATGCACAGCTATGCGTTTAAGATATTTATGATTCCCTCGAATATCAAACATCACCCACCCCCTTCCTGCCCACCCTGAGCCACTCTGTAGGTGTAGGGTGCTCCTTTGAAATTCTGTTGCAATTGTTCCGCTGGCCAGACATTAAAGCATCATCAAAATGTTCATTTCACGTCTTTCCTTGGCTTTCGTTGTGTAAGTGATTGGCGGAACCTGCTATTTTAGTATCACTATTAACGGTTCCGACGCGACAGAGCACTACAATCTGTACGGGCCCTCAATATAACCTTTCCTTCTGGACCAATAGCTGCTCAATATAATACCTTCAACTGGATACGAGGGGAGCAAGATCCCAACATTGATGTTTGGTTGAGAAGACAAAAGCTGGACGGAAGCGAAGGTGCTAGAATGTGGTCCGGTGAAAATGTAACGCTGGATTTGAAATCGGCCAGGGGGAGTTCAAGCTTCTATTTCAAGGGGCCAGGGTGAGTCTACTTGTTGTAGAACGGGTTCGCATTCCCTATGGCTGATGTACTGAAATATTCCTTTTGTCCCCCCCCCTGTTTAGGAATGTAAACTTGGCCTACTTTACTAAGTCAGATTATCCAACATTGGGAGCCAAGGTAGACCCAACACCAACATTAGTGACAAGCGTCTCTATTTATGCCTCAGGATCTACCCTGTCAGTCATTCGAGTTTTTCACTCTTCACCTGATACTGAATCTTTGATACACATATCGCTACTGCTGACAGTACTCAGTCACATTCGAGTCCTGTATTGACTTCCAGGTCAGTTACTTGACTTCCAAACTTTTGGAGACTTCTCTGATGGCACCGTTAACCTTCAAGCTCCCAGACGACGTCACTCCCACCGTCTTCTTCCACACAACTATCGTCCCAGTCAACGAAAGCCCAGATCAATTCCGGAACTATCGCTGGAATCTCGGTCGGGGTGATCATGGCATTGACGATACTGATTCTTCTCGAATTCATGAGGCGGCGCCGTCGAAAAAGATGGGCTCCATCTGGGTCCTTTGTTCAAGAAAACTCTGGACTCATAATTCCCTTCACCCCGAACACTCTCACACAGAGAAGGAAAGCTGAAGAAAGGGCTGAGATACGCGGAAGGGCACAGATTCTAGGAACGCCCGGACTCAACTCCCAATCGGATGCTCCAGCTGTAAGTGATATGGCTGGAGATGTACCGATAGACTTGCGGACCCACTCCGCTCGGATGCGTGAAGTCATTCAACATGAAGATAGCGGATGGAGGCCAGAGGAACTCGTATCCGAGACTGACCACCAGCCCATAGAGTTGCCTCCGACATACGATGACTCGACAAGAAGGTTAACTTCGTTGGAAATGAGTGAGGGAAGAGAAGATGGACCTCTCGATAAATAGACACCAGTCTGATTCTTGAAGAAACAAGGATTAGAAGGATTGATATTAGGTGATTTGTATATGTAGTACTGTACTCGGTGTGTAAATCAATTTCCAAAACTTCGCCCCAACAGACAGGTCAATATTTCCGTGGAATTCACTGGAGATAATCGTCACATTCAGGTTTCCAAACCTATTCCCGTAGCGGCGTCTGTTTGCCGCGAATTTCCTCTCCTTTTTGCTTTTCAGTTCAACCACACTCAGGTATATTGGTTTGACTAGCCAAGTATCTAACCTAAAAAGGAATTGTAACAACAGAAATATCACTGTGTGCTCACATGTGGTATATCTGCTAGGTGCAGTGGCCAGCCACAAAGCCAGCCTAACATATTGCAATCAATCTTTATATCTTAGTAGTTAGCCCCATTTCTATCAGTAAAGTTCGTGGCTCAGTAAGTATGTGTACTCATGCAAAGCTAAGCAAAAGTAAATCTGAAGAAGGCATTTTAATATAGTTTGTCTGTCTGCTTACCAGAAGATTGAGATCCACAAAGGTGTATTGATATGCCAAATTCAATTGTTTGAATTTTCTCTCCTCAATTTTTCTCTCCACATTTTCACCAATGTTCCACAATGTTCTATAAGATCCTAGTATTCGATGCCCATAGATATACTTATACAACTTGTCTCCAAGGTGTCAGCACTTCTCAAGAGTGTCCCTGGTCATGTATGGAAGACCCATATTTCATGATTGAAGTGGATGGAACTTGGTGTTTGTTTCAAGATGGTGTTTCAACCTTATGTAGAGGTACTTGTACAATCTCAGAACGACTTTTGGTGACAATTATTGCTTACTATGCCGTTTATAGTTTATTTTGGACTTTCAAACACTATCATAACACTTGCAATGTGTGTTCACTTCAACTTGACTTGCACAAATACCCCATGTGATATGTGGCATTTTTACTGATCGGGGGTTCACAAACCCCTCTAGGAGAGTCGGGAATTTTGTGATGGAAGAATAAAAAGGTCACTCATTCATAGCTTGACTGCCAAAATCTCTTCTCTTGGATACTGGATTTGACCATGGCCCATGTTAACCTTGAAATGTGTGTTCAGCTTTCAAATTATGGGTTCTGGCTGAACAAAAATTCAGTGCAGCAATCCATCCCATTCTGAAGCAAAAGATTTAACTTCTCCAATCATGAAAGGTATTACAAAACTCTTCCAATGTTGTGAACTGCTTGTGCTGCTGCATTTGTCTTAGTGCTCCTACGGGTGAGGCCTCTCCTCTGGCTTGACAAACCTCAACTACATGTATTCTCATAACACCAGGGTGTTCCCCTACTCTCCTCACTAATCAGAACCACCTAGTCTTGAGTCACCAACCTCTCCTTCAACTTGATCATCTCAACCAAACTACAGAAATAATGGACAAAACCAGATTAGGGAACACAAATTGAACGCAAGTCTTTTTGAAATGTGCTCTTGGTTGACTGCTCTGGAGGGGTGGCTCCTGTGATGTCTGAGGCTAGGCCCACTTTCAAAAATCCATGGAACAACTAAAGCACTTGGTATATTATATTCCAGGCACCCTTATCTCAGCCATGTAAATCTTTTTGAGTATGAGTTTTTTGTACTGCAACAACTGGAAATAGGGGTGGGAGCATTATTGCCACAATGTTTTCCCTTATGTTTGCATGAGCAACTCACAACTGATAGAAATTTATTTCTATTTGGTTACAATGTAAGCACTATGGAGTTTCTTCGTCCTCAGCCATGGAAATTCTTTTGAGCTTAAGTTCTTTGTACTTGATAGTATTTTTCCCACATTAGTTTTACTTACATTTGCATGAGCAGCTCACAAGTGATAGGATCCACTTGCTATTTGGCTACAGTCTCATATTCAATACTGCTGGGTTTAGCAATAAATGTTTTGTCGTGTGGTGGTTAAGTTCTGTAAAATAGTGATTCAGGAAGAATCAACATATTAAAAGAAAATAACTTACCATATTCACCCATTTAATATTATCCCCAAACTCAGAACCGCCAACCATACAATGACCCTACAATGTTACTTCTACACACCCACTAAATTGAAATAGAGTGGATTCAAATGATCTATTCATTTGAGAAGTGGAGACAAATGGACTGGATGGAAAGACATCTGTTTTGACCCACACAGCTGCTGTGCAGATAAAATTGCCCAGACCTTCGCTGTTGGAAATTGCTTTATCTGTTCTTTAGACTTGGAAATGATTGCAAGAAAAAAATTGGAATGCTGGAGTGCTGCTGTCAAATGCCAGAGACCAAAAAAGGAACAGCGCTGTGCTCAGTCTTATTCAAGGGACAACTAAGCAGCTCATGGGCCTGAAAGGAAAAATTCTCATTTCATTTCAAATTTGTAATCCAAAAATAATATCCTAGCTTGAGGAAGATCATTGTTCATGGGATTAGGGCATGGGGCTTTGAGCAGGATTTTTCAGGGAGTTTTTGAAAAGGCACCATGTCCAATAAGATGGGCCAAATAATTCTGGGGAACAGCTTTTAGGGTCTCAATATCATTCATTTTAAATTGTCAACCCAATCAGAAGAAGAAAAAACTCCTGCCAGGCCATAAAAAGAGCTGAAGTGTATGTGAGCTCACAGAGATGGGCACATAGATTTTGAAGACCAGATAAAAAGAACAGGCAGAAAGTGCAGGTAAGCACAGACTTGAGAACAGGTGAGAATAGGTTAAGACCAAATTAAGACCAAATTAAGAACAGGTTGAGAACAGGTGAGAGCAGATTAACAACAAGCAAGAACAGAACAAAGCCAAGGTAAGAACAGGATAGAGAACAGATACCAAACTATTGAGTTCAGATTTAGTTCTGGCAGGATACATTGGGTGTACTGTTAGCCATATTGCTGTCACCAGTTGTGACATTGCAAATTATTTAATGCAAGCTTGCCAATATCATTGCTGAGGTGACTTCTGCTATGTCTATACTGATATAGAGCCAGGTCCACAATATCATAAAGATGAATACACCCAGCATTGAAAAAGCGAAGACAAAGCCAGGAAAGTAAAAGATGAAGAAGAATGAAAGATACAACAAAAGAAATGCCCACAACCAACTCATATCTACTGAAGGTTTGATTGAGCCAGCAAGGGGGAAAAGCAGAAATCCATAATGGAGGTTTCTTGCATGAGTTGTATCACATATTGTCACGAAGTGTGTACTATTTTCCTTTCACCTTCCTACAGTCTCTTTTCCTTTTACTATAATACATGACATCATTCTTGTTTCATCTCTGGATCCTATCTTTCACCTTTATTCCACTGTGTTCTATCCTTTTCCGCTATGTTCTATCAGTTTCCATATGATACAGGTCACAACATCATAGGTCACATGCCAAGTAGTATATATAGGTTGACTTGTCACCTAGTCCCCCATCTTGACCTCTTTGTCTTGGGACTAGGTGTGTATTTGTACCCTGTGGAATACTGGGTTGTATTGATCATCTTTGTCTTCAGACTAGTTATCCACTGTTGAGCCTTAGCTCCAGTCTTCGTGTGTTCCTACTGGTGCTTCACCACACATATTAAATAGACTACTTATTCAAATGGACTATAGTTTGTTATTTGCAACCATGTTTGTCAAATAAGGGACATCTTATTGAGATATCTAAGTTAGTGTATTGTGAACATTTGGCAAATTGGCAGAGGCTTCTGATAAATGTCCACAGATGTCCAAAGAACATCTGTGGTAACTAAGTAAATTAAATATGATCATTATCTGTCTAGCAACTAGTGTTGGTACAGAGAGATTGTAATGAGCATGGGGTTAGAACAGGTAAAGAACAGGCTGAGGATAGAATAAGGTCAGAGTGAGAACAACTGAGAACAGGTTAAGAACAGGCTAAGAACAATTCTAAGGCCAGAGTGAGAGCAGTCAAGCATAGACCTAATAGCCAAGTGAGAACAGGTTAAGAACAGGTTGAGAACAGGTGAGAACAAACTGAGAACAGGTTGAGAATAGACTGAGAACAGGTAAGAACAGGTAAGAACAGGTAAGAACAGGTAAGAACAGAGTGAGAACAGGATGGGAAGTGGTGGGAGACTGAAAGAGAGGCTGAGACTATATTACAGTTATGGAGACCATGTGAATAAGCTGTTGCCAAGTTCATTTTTCTTAGTGGCTGGCACTTTTTTGTGTTTGGGGTGGCGAGAGGTCGAAATTCCCACTAACCAAAAATTCCTAAGTCAAACTCTCCATGGAGCACTCAGCTTGTGAGGAACCCTTCCAACTCAAACTCAGCTTCAGAGACTGTGTGACACGCCACCGTTTACCTCATGTTGTAGATTTCCAATTCCTCTCTTCATCTCCCTGATTTTTATCTTTGCCAAGCCTCTCAGTTCTCCACAATCATGTTCAACATGTAGTCACATTTGATTTCCCTACAGAATATATAAGAAAGACAGTACATAGATAGTGTCCCTCAGTGGACTAAGAATCGACGGTTTTACCCTGTCATCTTGGGCCCTCTTCGTGTGATTGCGTTACCGCACTGTCACATATTTTTGACAGCACACTCTGTTGTCTAATCTATGCTTGTCTCTCTAAACTTCTACTCTGCTTTATTCTTTCCCTCGCCACTGCTCTGGTTCCCCTCTGGCTGATCACCCGAGATCATCTAACACAGCTAGGATCCTATCTAAACAACAACAAACACCTTCTTCTCTATGGCACCTTTTACTCATTCAACTGCATGGCGTGGCAACCCCGCTCACAATGATGTTATGTCTGCTCCCGCTGCTAGCAGTCCTACAACACCCTTCCAAGTATCTGGTGACTTCCGTTTCTGTCTGGTAATGCTAATGACCCTCCTCCCAGATACACCTTTGGTGTTACGGACCCTCTGTCTCCACAGACTACTTGGGGGGATATGAATAATGTCATGCAGGCTTCTATGGCTGTAAGTCGAACCCTGGACAGCCCTAGTGCTGACTGTGAATCTGGTGTCGTAGACACTGAGACTGTTGGCAATGACAGTAACCCCAACACTGAGACTCCTGGAGTCGATGTCAAGGGAAATGTTACCAGTACTAGTTCTGTTAGTACTGTTGGCAATGAAAAACTTGTTTGGAATACTGTTGGAAGGCACCATGCTCAAAGCATGGAGGACCTTAGTAAGAAAAACAAGTCATCATTAAAACAGCTAAAATGAGTGCAGATCCGAGGGAGCAGATATAGCACAGCTAGGCAAATCCAAAGACCAATCCAAAACCCAACAAACACCACAAACAACAACCTCAGAAGTGGACTATGCATTTAGTTTTGCGAGGACTGGTTCGACATTGATTGAAGGTTCTGTCCATAGCTTAAACTGCACAAAAAGCACTGAGTTCTGAAGGTAAAGTCTCATACTTCTTAAGTTCAGATCCTGCCAGAGGCTCTGAAGAATTGGGGTTTTATAAAGTTTATTGTATTGGTTATGAGGGAGATAACAAAGTAGAGATGTCAGATATGTCCTAAGTGCTATGAAACTCACAGAGAACTACTTCAGAAATAAAACTGTTCCAGCAAATATGAATGTACTATCCTCAGAAGCTCAACAGACAGCAGAACAGACAGAAAATGACTGGCCCCAGTGGGCTCAGTCTCAGACAGACAGAAGGCTACTAAGTTGCGACCCCAGTGGATCTTCAGAATGACTCAGACAGCAACAGACAGTTCAGCAGTTCAGACAGTGAGATTCTAAACACCAATGCAAAGCACAGGTCTCTTTATTAGGTCTTGTTTCTCTCTATGAAGTTAGCCCTTCTGCTGACTGGCCTCTAATGGCACAGTGGCAGAATTGGTGGGTTTTCTTGAGGATCCTTGATGAAAACCTCCAGCCTTATATACACTACTGCTATCTAACTATTATTTGCATATATGGCATTTCACTATTGTACTGTATCTAGGCAGTATAAGGAAAGATTGCCTTTCCTGGGCTATTCTGAGAGAATTTGTGTATTATTCTCCATGAGTAAATACTCTAACTAGGATATATCTGACTGCATATCTAGGTTCCGAGTCATGTCATGCAAGTATCACATGTTTGTTCTGAAACTTGCTTTACCAATCATCTTATGCACCATGCAGTGCATCTCTTCATCCCTGTTCTGGATCATAGGTCCACACTAGTCATTACTACATCCTTAGAAATGTTTCTGCTACTTCTGCAGGTCTGTAGCTGCACTTCAGCAGATTACTTTTATCGGAACCAGATGCTACTCCTACTTCCATAGTAGTATACTTAGTTCAGTAAGGGATATTGTAGCTCTTGTGCCCTCTCTGAACACATCCACCAGGGTGAGTTCACTGACATGTCTGAGAAGTAATTTCCAATTCCTGAGTTATCAACAGCTATGCATCATGCAGTCTGTCCAACCCTGCATGCTCTTGGTATCTTTTAACACCACAGTCACTTCATACTCCCATTATATCTCCTATATTCCTACTGCTAGTACTCATTCTTTATAGCAGTAGACACTTCTGTAGTTGCCTTTATACTTCTTCAGCCACCATATATAGTCTCAGCATGGGCAACTCCTGCTGCCAAAGTAGGCTAGTCCTACTTCTGATGCTTCAGAGTTATGTGGATGACTCTTATCATGCTCAGGTACAGTGCCATGCAACCGGTGAAATGTGCTAAGAAGGGTATTAATGAAGGTACTACAACTACGGTTGTAGTCTCCAAACAACACTCCTAAGGCAAGTTTTACGAGGACTGGTTCGACGTTGATCGAAGGTTCCGTACTTAGCCAAAGAGGAGGAGGATGTGGAGTCAAAGTGCAAATGAACTTCAACTTAAATTCGGCTCAGGAATGCTTGTCAGAAGCTTCCAAGCCCAAGATGGACAAAGGTAAA
>MU127917.1:45922-89403 GCA_014904975.1 Marasmius fiardii PR-910 | reverse complement strand
TCTCCGATGTTCCTATTGTTTTGTTGGTTTCGTTTGAGAGACTGTCGATTACCCACCTGTCCGTCGATTACTAGCCTTCCGGTGAGTAGTCACATTGATTGGATTGCTGTTGTGTTTGCTGCTCCTAATACTTTCCCTGTGAGCGTAACCTTCGACAAGCCTCACCCCTTGCACTCTTCTTTTTCTTCTGGACCGTTCAGAGGAGATTATTAGTGCTTCGCCGATTCAGCCTATTTTCTCATATCCAACGTACCAGTCTCATTACCGGTTCAGAGGGGTTCTCATTCCCTTCGGGTGATTCAGATATCTCAAACAATTGAAACATGCGGCCTCGGTTATCTCGGAAATAAGACGGTTTATTGCCGTTCTTGAAATCCGGCTTTTTCTCGAACTTCCGCCTAGAATCAGCACGTTTTTGCGTGCTTTCGACCTTCTCAGCAAAGTTTTTACTCGAAGAACCCATATGTTTCGGCCAATCAGGACGATTAGGTCGGTTCTGAGAGTGTGGCTTAACCGAATACCGACGGTTATCCACTTTTTGGAGACGGCGGGGTGACGGCGAACGTGAGTTCCGTCTCTTTTCCTCTCGGCGTCTACGTTCTTTAGATCTAGAGCGGGATCTACGACGTTTTGCACTCTTCGCACTTTCACGGACACGTTGATAATACTTCTCTGCATCGTTGCTGCGCTCGCATGAGAGTGCCACTTGCATTATGTCATTTACAGATGAAGATTCAGCTGTCACACGGTGAATTTTCGTCATATCTTGTGCCATATTCTCAGGAACAAGGAGGAATAGTCGACGTTTGAAAGTGTACACGTCTGGGGGGCTCGGCATACACTTAGCGTAACGGGTAAGTGCACTAAATACACCCTTAATGCCCTTTGTTGATGAATAATAGACTTCATCAAACTTATCGGCAACTAAGGTGAGTGAGGCTTCATGAATGAATCGTCGGTAAAGGCCACTAACGACTTGCATGAATGTCATTTTCCCAGATAATGGGTCCTCATAGTCGAAATCATCTGGTACTCACTCCACTACATCCATAAACCAATGGTATGCGGCATTTTTCAAGAAGGCAGCAATTGTATTAGTCCTCTGAATATCTACTGCAGTGAGTACCCATTTATTGTGTGAGCTACTCCATCTAACTTCAGGTTCACATAGGCCTGCGATGTTCATCCACCATACTAGTGTACGAATAAACAAGTCAAATTTGACAAAATCATTGTCACCATAATAAAAGTCCGGTTTCGGGATTGATTGAATTACAGTTTTCTGTACATTTGTGTTAGTTTTGTTGGGTTCACCTAACAAATGGAATGTAATTAAATCCTCAAAGTTGTGAAAGGCAGCTCGTAGTACTTCCTCGTTACTTTGAGGAGTGGGATCGTAATGAAACTCTTCTGTTTCATTAAAGGTGTGGTCAACCGATGAGTATCAGGTCCTGTTGAATACGCCTGGCTTCTCGATAGGCACATTAGGCGTTTGTGAGGGTCTGCGGGCACTGCCGCTTCGCCGTTCTCCGTCGGACTCGTCCCCTTGCAGATAATCATCTCCGCTTGGCGGTCCATCGTCATCAGGGGGACCATTTCCACCTCCTGAGCAATCATTGTTGTTATTATTGCCATTTCCACGGCCCGAATTTTCGGGTAAACCACGACCGTGGTTGTTTGGTGGTCTAGATCCGGGATCATCATCTGGATCGCTGTCATTGCCGTCAGGTGGCGATCCTGAAGGTGCACCAGCTACGACGCGACTTCCAGCTTGAGTACGGGGTCTATAACCTCGAATTGCGGCGCCTCTTCCCCAGGCACCTCTATGGTAGTGATTCCCAATAATACCTCTTCTCGGTACTATTTGAGGTGGGTCCTGGTTCGCTTCCTTTGGTTCTGGGGCCGGGAACGAACTTCGGAGTGCGTCCAAGTCTTCTTGGTTCGGTTTGAATGTCGGAGTGGTCAATTCCGTATCCTTGGTACTGAAAATAGTACCGCCGACCACGACCACAGGCTGAGTCGGGATTACGGACTCACCATAATTCCGAAAGTCGCTATCTCGGAGAATTTTTAGCAGATAGCATAAGCGTAGCTTATCACAAGCTCGCTCGGTACCGTCCTCTTCTTCTGTGAACGAATTTTCCGGCTCCTCAGTGGAGCTTTGACCTTCAATTTTTACAGTCTCCTGACCTTCGATAGACGATTGATCAGTTTCGTGATAGACTGAGTGGTCATTTGTATCAGCCTCAGAGTGTTCGGATTGCTCACGAGAATTAAATCTATTCTCAGGCAATTGTACTCTACGATTCGTTCTAGCGGACGACGGTACATTGGAAGAGGCTACGTAACCAGAATTAGATCCTATACCACTCAAAGGTAGGTTACACTCCCGCATAGTACTTCCCATTTCTTGTAAAAGATCGGGTGCGGTTGCTTCTGGACTGCGGCTTCCAAACATTGAAGATGCAGCTTGCTGTTCCTCTGAGAGTTCACGATTATCTATCGTGTCGTGAGGGTTATGTGACGTAGAGCTTCTACGTGATAACGAACTACCAGATCGAATAGGGATCTGGGAAGGCGACGCCTGAACGGTCGGAGTCTTGACCGTAGAGATTCTCGTCGTCATAGCGGTGTTGAAGGGGCTAGGTAGATCTTCTGGATACGGTAAGCTTCCGTATGTCGACACTAGTTCCTCAGCTCGTCGAGCACGGGTGTGCTGGGACACCGACGACGAAAACTTTAAAGGTTTCGTGGTGGTAAAACCTTGTTGGTAGAAAAAACCGTTAGCTTAAAAAAGTGTAAAGCAGTTCTCACCGATGCCTCAATCCCACAACTAGCTAAGCTAGATCAGGTTTACGATTCGACCAACTAGGTGGTACGGTAATACAAGAGGGCTCGAGGCGGTGGTGAGAGTAAAAGCTAGAGTACGAAGTAGGTAATCGAGCCTTATAAACTAGACACGTGAGTAATCGGATATCTCCGTTACACATACAGACAACCTGTTTAGTTTATACCTTCCGCACACGCCAATATCAGTAAACGGTCAACTCTAACCAATACACATCACTCAGGCAAAAGGACTCGCGGCCGGACCACTTTTAGCCAAACCATGAACGTCAGAAACTCGAATCAACTCATAACAGCTCTGTAAAGGAACACATAGATAAATGTATCAAAATTCCAGACTCTGCAAAAAGAAACTAGGTTAGATAAAATTAGTGACAAACCACCTTTCGTAAAATCCACTTTCCATTGACAACTAAGACCATTCCACCGCTCAACTCATTGAAAGAGGATCCCCAAACAGAACCTCGCCGCAACTCCGATCCCTTCAAGATATAGATTACGTTCATTCACACCTACACTTAGAAACGAGGTCTCAAACGTACGCGGACTCTGAGAGAACTTTCTATAAGATATTGGCTTCCTTCCTCCGAGTACACGCCTACACTCACCTCATTTCGCCGGTCGACTATTGCAAGCCATGGTGGAGGTTCGAACCTCTCGTAAAGAATTTGGGGAAAGCTCTATAATAAAATTTACTGCCAGCGACGAGAATACACAACCTATTTTGATATTTACGCACTCGAATTTGTATGTGAAGGGGCAAAGGCGCGGGGAGAATACCACAACTGCCCAGAATTCTGGGCCGTTTCGAAGATGAGGAAGACAACTTAGGGGAGCTATTTCATTCACATCGAGACCCGATGGACGACGACTTGATCAATAGATTATACATACATCCAATAACCTAAATACAACAATAAAAATATGATCCTATTATCACAACCCTTGCAATTTGGCTACGGTAACCCAAGCTGACTTTGCGGATACGCAGGGGGCATCTCCCCATGTACCGATTCCGTCTGTAACCTTGCATTCAATATCCTCGCCATCTCCGCTGTAGACATCGCCTGAAACCTTACATGTGGATCGTCCGTGTAAGTAAGTCCAGAATCCACTCCTGACGTCGATGAAGGGGTAGAAGCGAAGGGCCGGCGGCCACTCGTTGGGCCACTTGTTCCTAACGGAGGAGACTTTGTGTGGATTTTTGTTTTCGTCATCGCTGGTACTGCTTGGATAGACTGAGGGTGGGTTTCCATCGCCAGAGGGTCCGATGAAGAAACGAAATTCGATCGAGTTTCCACGGTTTCTGACCCTATTCCTGGCATGAACGGAGAAATAATGTATTCACCCGCTGGTCCGTTTTGACGGTTCTTTTGTCTTCGTCTGCGAAGAAAGAATAGGGCTGCCATGATGATACTGAGGAGAGCTAAACCCCCCAAGATACCTCCTACGATTGAACCTACGGGGGCTGATCCGGCGGAGGTCGGTGTATCGTCTGAATTGGTACCCTGAGGTGATGTCGGTGACGTTCCCGTTCCCGTTGTAGTCTTTCCTAGAGTTATTCCGTGAACGAGAACCATGGAAGCGTAAGTTTGGTTTATTGCCTCAAGACCTCGTTCCGGTGGACCAATCCATGAACCGGAGTACATATTGGATCCGTTAAAGGTTGCGTTTGTTAGGAGGGCATTGTACTGTCATGACTTACACGTCAAACCATTGATTGGGTTTTAGAGTTGGAGAAGCCTTACTTGTATATTCACAAAGTTTGCTAGAGAATCAGTTAGGAGAGTTTGATTCCTCCTGCATGCCACGCTAAGAGCGCGAATGAGATGTGGATCTCCAGTTGGAAGGTTGGAGATTGGGACTGATAGAACGATCACTCCGTCTTGACGTTGGGATTCCCGAAAGGTTGTTGAAAAGTCAATTGTTTCTTGGAGGCTAAAATAGATTCGAATCAAATTAGATCTTCGGATAATCGGGCGAGGTAAAATATTGAGATTGATACTCAACGTGTTCCTCATCGAGCCATCTCCATCACCGGTAAGAGAAGTGAGGATCGCCAGGCCTTCGATGATATTTCCGGATATAGGATACCAAACTGGTTGTGGTGTTTTGTCATCGCAGGCTCGGTTGTCCAGTCCGTACGCCCATGGTTCGTTACCAGCATTTGAACGAGGGTAATACATGAAATCTTTGAGGAACTGAAGTGACTGTGTCGCAGCTTGAGTATAGGTCGTGTTCTTCGTTAATTCGGCTAGGAGGGCGGAGAGTCTATACAAGTGGAGTATAAGTTGGAGAGATGATAGGAGTATGGGTTGTGGTCTCTCCTCACGTTAGGAAGTGTCTAGTGGAATGTATCAGGTAAAAAGTGACAAAAGTAGGGATTTACGCACCCGACAGTTCTGGGGTCAATGGACCCATCCGTAGCATTCGTAGGATTCTACATCGAGCACCCAAGTCAGCAGGATGCTCCTCCACATATTCGTATCCCATGTACCTCAAATACGGCTCCAACGAAAGATTCTGAGTGGAAGGAAAGCACAGATGAGTGCTGAGGCAAGCCAATTCAAGACCCAATCAAAGCTACTTACTTCCGTTACAACTATCCCGAACTCCTGGAGTTTTGGATGCGATCTTTTGGGAACTGACAGTGGCATCCGTGATCACGTAAGCCCACGCTTGGTTCCAAAGGCCTTCAGCTAAAGATTGGAAGGTGGGATCGTTATATGCGGTGTACGCTCTTATTGCAGCGTATCCATATAATCTTTGAAACGGGAACTGTTAGACTTCAATCGGATAGTGCGACGATGAATAAGCGTTCACATGTAGTCAAATACCTGTGAGGGGAGGAAGATAGATAAGAATATATTGTAATAACATCAAGAAAGGAGGGAGCCTGACGCTTAAACGACGGATTAGCATAAGGGGAATATTACGCAACTGGGACGTACAATGTTGTTGAGAAACCTTTCACTGCCTGAGTAAAAAGTGCCTGAAAAACGTCTTTGTAGGCCGTCTGCTGTGTGATTATGTCGAATTCTGCGAGCTGAGCGTAAAAGATGGGCGTTGACGACGCTGCAGTGTGGATCGTCATGGCTGGAGCAAAGTGCTAACGATGATTCTTTGGAGACTTACAGTCAGTCCCAGATAAGGTTCCATTTGGCCCGATCAATGCACCTTTAACACCTATGTCCAACGCAGCACCGGCGAACTTGACTCTCTGGTCATATGGCCATTGTGGAAGTCCCTGATTAAAGAATGCTCGTTAATACCTTTGTAACGAGGAAACGAACGAGCTCGTGCCTTTCCCGGGGAAGATGCCAATTGTGCTGAGGCCAAAAAACCGTGGAGAAGAAGAGAAAGGAGTGGGAGCATGAAAAGCGAGAGCCACGTTACTTAGTGGGCGTCGAGGGGAGAGGGTTCCGAATCGTCGAAAGTCAAGATGTGAGGGGGTCGCATGGCACGAACAACGGAACCTGGGCCTTGAACAATCAGGGCGATTCCCACGAATTACCGCCATTGGATTGAATTACATCGATTGAATACGTTGCGAAGAAGGATTCATCAAAAAAAGCGTGCATTCAATACAACCGACTGATTGAATTGTCACACTCCCGAAGTGTCGTCACTGAAACGCTTTCACCCATACCGTCTTACCTGATTGACGAAGACCAAGACCTTGGCCGAGTTACGGCCAACGACAAATCAATTCTATGAGCTCCAAACTGCCTCTATTTTTCTATCAATGAGAACCTGCTGGGATTTTACGCGTCTTGCATTGAAGGCAGAAAAATGGCGCCTAAATCCTTCATAGCAATCCTTGGATAAAGTGATGTACGCTCTATCGATGACCGTGACTGTCGTTTGTACAGTGACCAGGTTCAATGAGATTTGTTTTCTACAAACAAAGTTGTGGTCAGACAAAAATTCACAAACACGTCTACAATTTGCAGTCGGCTGTAATTGAAGGATCTAACTCGTTCTGTACACCACATACGCATAACTCGAATTTGATGAAAAAAACAACCTAATAGAAATCTTTGGGTACAACGTGGTACAACGTGGCAACGCGATTAGCTCGTGTTGAGTATTTGTGCGAGTGCTGGGCTTAGAATGATTGCGGAGTAATCATTAGATTCAGTCGAGGAATTGAGAGTCTGACCAATCGTTTCCCACGGTTCACAGCTATCGTCGTCAACCTGCTTGCCAGTTAGTGGTGTGGGCAGAAAGTTTTCTTTCTGCCCGCATGTACCTGCCAAGGGTTGGCAGAATGGCAGAATAGAAAGTTGGTCGGCAGAGAGTGGCAGATAGCAATAAGTGCTAGCAAGCGCCGGTGGTCCGTTTGTCCATATTTTTCTCCATTTTTGGTACAGACACAATGGATGAAAGCTCACAATTGGTTTATAAATGGAGTAACTCCCTGACACTCTCATATATGCTATAAAAATAAAAATTGAAATTCAGAGTTTTCATGCCACACGCAAGTTCCAACCCCCTTATTATAGTACTATTCCTTTCACATCATGCCATCTAACCGAATTTTTCATCTGTTCATAATACAGCATTTTGAAGAGATCAGATTAGTCGATGACAAGTCTGGAAGACATTGGTTCAAATGCAAGTTTTGCGGAAATACACCCGATTCAAAAGGCGCCAAGCTTCAGAACCGTGACAACAAACTCCCAATCACATCATCTCGACCGAGCTTTGCCCAACTGCAGATGCTTCTGCATGCACCCATGCACATCGATATATGCAGGAAAAGAAGGCTAAGGGTGGAACCAAGGATGTGCCAGAAGACAGTGGTGTTACTCAGACCACAGACTCAGAGCAGTTCACTGTACAGAGAGCTGGGAAGAAACAGAAGGTAGAGAGGCAGGGGGCTTTGGATGGCCGCATTGCAGATGTTCCAATGACACAGGCTCAGACACAGAGAGCTCATGTGAACCTCTTCCAGTGAGTATTAACTTTCTTGTAGTAATGGTAGACATTACTAGAACTTGCTGAAGACACATTTTTCACTTGAACACAGCATTCAAAAACTCAAATAATCCATACCTCCAAAACTTTTGCCATGAATTGTGCCCGTCATATGACTGTCCAAGTTGTTATGTGCTATCCTCGATGCTGAAGCAAGTTCTATCCATTTGAACAATGTTGATACATTGAATAAGATGGAGCGTACTGGGACACTTCTCATTGATGGCTGGGATGATCTCCTGTGACGTTCACTTTATGGAACTGTGGCTGCCCAAGTTGATGAGCTACCTGTTATTTTAGGGCTCACAAACTTAATGGGTTATCATGGAAATTCAGAGAGCATTTTTGAGACAGCCCTATAAGTGATGAACAAGATGGGTGTGATGGGCACAGCTAGCTTTACTTATAGCCTCAGCTTTTGGACTTCCTATTACATGAGTCGCATTGGGAGTACTTTGTGGGCCCATATGTACTATTGCTCCACCATTGTTCTTCAAAGATTTTTTCCCCCTCCAAATTACCCTGATTATAATAGAGCATAAGGACCCATAGAAATTTTAGCTGATTATAATACATGATAATACTTATGGTTACTTATAAACATGGATAAGAATTATTAGAGATTATAATGGATTATAACTGACCATACTAATTATAGGTGATTATAATTGATGGTAATAATTATTATTAATTATAACTAGCATAATTAGCTATAATTTGTGGGCTTTTTTCCTGATGGCAACATGGAACAATGTTTCATGAGGTCTCAAAAAGAACTATGAATTGTATGGTACACTATCATCCTCCTTGCACTGGACACCTCTTTGTCTTCTTTGTGTTTGGCCAGAAGCAAAACAGTTGAGAAATGGCCTCTCAGCAGTGAATACAGATGTCATTGTGATAGTTCTTAGCAAAGATGGGTGCTGGGGTTATTTGTCACAAGTCATCAATGTGGTTAAACTGATAGTTGATATGATTGGTAACTGTGAATCATGCCAGACCACACTTGCTGACTGCATGCTACAGCTACTTAGCATTGTGTGGAGTTTGTCTGTAATGACATGTGAGGAGGGTGAGGATCAAGAGTTCCTCAATCACACTTGCAGAGTTTTTGATAAGCATTTCAAAACAATAGCCATGCCTATCCATAAACTTGCACTCTTCCTTCATCCACTTTGCTGTTGCCTTGCAATCTGTGAGAGGACAGGGCTCACACTATTGGATATCTGCCAGATGGCACTCAGATTGGCAAAAAAAGGGAAGTGGGGATGGACAGAGGCAGAGAAGCTCTATGAGGATGTTGACTGCTACTATCAATGCAAGGAACCTTTCACCAGGGGAACAAGTAATGCTCGCGAATGGTGGAAATCCCTTCCAATTCAATCAAGGTCCCATCCACTCAAATCCTTTGCTATCACTATCCACTCTACTGTCCCTCTCCTTTGCTATCATTATCCACTCTATTGTCCCTCATACAGCTGAAGTCAAAAGGCTCTTCTCATCACTTGGTCGTGTTCAATGACTGAAATGTAGTAACTTGTCAGCTCCCGTCTTTGAAAAGCTGGCTATCATCAGGAATGCACTTGTCAATCAGTTAACAGAGAAGAAGATTGCAGATGGAAAGTTGATGCAAGTGTTCCAACTTTTCAGGGCCAAAGGTTATCACTAGGCTCACTCTAATCTGTGGTGAAGTGCTGGTAGTGAACACACAAAGACTGGAGCAGAGGCTTGACAGTCGATAACTAGTCCCAATGACAAAGATGATCAATACAACCCAGTATCCTACAGAGTACAAATACGCACCTAGTCCCAATGACAAAGAGGTCAAGATGGGGGACTAGGTGACAAGTCGTCCTATATATACTACCTGGCATGTGACCTATGATGTTGTGACCTGGTATCATGCGGAAATGGATAGAACATAGTGGAAGGTGATGGAAAGCAATGTAATGAAAATAGACTCAAGAGATGAAACAAGGATAGTATCGTGTATCGTGGAGAAAGGAAAAGAGACCATAGGAAAATAAGAGTAGTACACACTTTGTGACATAATCGCTATTCCACAAGTGCCATGGCTCAGAAGAATAAATGGAACCATTGCATTTCTTCCAAATATTCACACCAAAGATTGAGGTGAAATCATCGCTTTGTAACTGATTGGGCATTGTAAGGGGCTATCCAGATCTCTGGATCCGGCACCTTATAAGCCCTGTGGGATTTGTTGTAATGAAGCCTGATGCACTGTGAGCCTTTGGAATCCATGGCCACTGCTGTGTTACAGACCTTGATTTGATTCTATCAACCTACTACCTCCAAAGCAGAGTTTTTACACAAAGGCTGTAAGCTTTAGTAAATTCTCACGTTTTTGATCTTTTTTGTCAATTTTTTTACAATCAGCAAATCTCTTGTAAAAACATTGCTCCTCAAACTATCAACTCACAGAGCCATCAGGTCTCCTTTAGATTTTCTCCATATGCTTTATACTCTAAATGAAGCAATTATGCACGTGAGAGTCTGAACACTATAAATCAGTTCTAGCGCTTGATGATCGGGATGAAAGTTGGAGGATTCTTCCTCATACTTGACATTGCTTATGCTATGTGCCCCGAGACTCCATATGCTTCCATGTGATTGGTAAGTGAAAGTTTCTGGAAGCCTCATTTCACCAGACAATGGCACAGCATGATGCCCAGTGAAAATCCAGCCTGTTCTGCGATGTTCTGACTGGTCATCATGCCACAACATACCTTGTCAGCACTGGGTGAGAAGATACTGGTCAAAATCTGTTGATAGATGCTCAGATCTGTGAAGAGCAGTTTGGTTGGACATGTGAATTTCATCCACCTGGTTCAGCCAGATCTGTTCCATTCTTGTTCTGTCGGAGCATTGTATGTTGTGAAACAATAGATAGGACTGGTAGAATTATGTTCTGCTCTGTAGATTACAGGTGGTACTAGAATTAGCAGTTATCAATGTCACAATCCTGCACAGTTCCAGACCTCCTAGACTGGCTGCTTCCCAGTTCTTCCTTTATGGCCTCGACCATTCACATTCTTAGGTTCTCCTGGAGTGCTATTGCCCTCACCTGTTACTGCCTAAAGAACATGTCAACAAGCAGAACAATATAGTGTCAGAAGCTTAGTACCTTTGCCTTGCTAGATGCCGCATCAAGCTGACCTTTTTACCCAAAACTATCCCATATGTATCAGTCTTGCTGGGTTCACACAACATACTTGAAGATCACAAACCTGGTATTCCTCAGAGTTTGCCTTCTTTAACACTTTCTAGTAAGTATCAAACTCTCTCGCATGGCTGTTGGGGTTCTTCTGAGCCCAATCTAAACAACAAAGGCCACTGGAGGGAGCAAAGGTATAGGTTCATCTGGCTGTACTCGGCATTTTCAACTCTGAACATACCGTGATGTGGAAGACTGAGCTGGCTTGTACAGTTTTGAGGGAGCGGGAGTTTTTGTCATGGTAACACTTTGAATTGCAGTAGCCTGGGGCAAAATCGTAGTTGGGCTAGTGGAATGGTCTATTGTGCTGTTGTCAGAGGGCGGGGTGCCTTCTTTCAGTGCTGGGAAGGAAGTTGATGGTGCCGAAACTAATGGAATTGAATTAAGTTGTGCTCTCATAGGTCTCGGAGAACTTTTTCCGTGTATCTAACACGGTAGTTCATAGCATCTGCCCCATCAACTGTTCTGTTCATAGCTTGGAGTATACCGCCGATAGGAATAGTAGGGAAATGCTGTCTAGCCGTTTGCTTCTGTCCAACAAGTCGGTACCGATTTTCTCCACACCACGAGCAATGCTCAAGGTGAAAAAAAGGGCCAGTATATGCCATACAAGAGTTTGGGCACATATCCCGCCATATTGGTGTGATTCCCGAAAGCTCCTCAATGACCTCATGCAGCGAAAGCAACTCTGCCTCCGGAAAGGCTCGGGAAACAGCTTGGCAAGCCTCAGTATACTTGTCATCTGAAGCACGGGAGTTTGAAAGGAAGAGCTCTATAGACAACCGAATGCCCGGATCATCTATTTTGAGTGGAGAGGTGGGAGGATTTCGAAGTCGGTCCAAAAACAATACACTTAATGGTTCAACCTTGCTTTCGAGACTGGCTTGTTCTAGTTTCTCAATGAAGAAAAGAGAGACCTTCATGTCGTCGAGATGCGGGGAAAAACGAGGTACAAAAACATTTGATGCATTGCCCGAGGGAGTTTCTAAGACCATGATTCAAACCCGGCCAATCTAGCTGCAGAATTATCCTCTACATTTTGCCCACTCGGATCACTGCCTTCTGAGTGAATTGCATCATGAAGCTCTGTAGCTGGATGGGTTGGCTGGAAAGAACAAACCCAGTCAGCAATTCAATACACATCTCTGAACCATCCTGATCTGGATTTTGAGCACCAGCTGCTATATCAAAATCCATTCCATCTGGTTCAATCCCATCCTGATAGGCCACAAATGACATAGAAGCCTGGCGTTGGGCATTAAGAGGAGTAGTAGAGACAGAGTGGTGTGAGTTAGTGGGCACGGCGGCGGCAGAAGGATGTGAATTTTTGTTGTGTCGAATGGGACCAGTGGAGGGTGTCCTTGATGTTGCTAGTGAGCTGGGTTGTTGAGGTGCTTGGGCAAGCGTCGAATTTGCAGTAACGATACTTGCGTTTTGGTTTAGATGTCGGCGGTAAGTTGAATATGATTTGAGCTCTTTTCCTGGTCCGTTTGGCCCACCACAAAGTTTTACACATTTACAAAGCCAGCTTTTTGCACCGATATCCGTGGTTGATGAGGGAAGTAAGTTGTTGGGTGGCCTAGTCATTGGCAGTTGAAGAGTACAGTCAAGCACATTACAACACTCACATAAGAAATCTGAAAGATCAGATAAGTGACCTGATAAAGCGTGCTGATACTCTACATGCATGACTTTGGGAAGCCCACAGTACGTCGAGTACGTCGTCGTTCGGTTCGAAACTAAATTACTCTTACATTAATGAGTACTACATTCCCCTCCTACAAGCTTGCTCAGTTTTGCCTTGAAACTACGTAGTTCTTTTCTCGCAGCATCTCGCTCCATAATGACATGGTCCCTCTGTTCCTCGACTGAATGTAAACTGTTCTCTAGTTTTTCGCACTCCTGTTTTAACATCTCGCACCTCCTTCCTCTGAGCCTCAAGCACCCTCTCCGCCACTACCCTCGCAGCACAAGCCTCATCAAGTGCCGACTTCATCTGAGCAACTTCATCTTGCTGGCGGCGTAATGTTGAAGTTGTAAGTTCCTGGATTCTTTTGAGCTGGTGTTCGAGTCGCTGAATGGTACCATTTGCACAGGTTAGCTTTGCCTCGAGGCGAAGGCATGCCAGGTCCCAGTCATGTATCAATCTCATTCTGTTGTGTCAGAAGAACAGCGTATTAGCATATTCATATTCTAACTTGAAGTCGGCACATGAATCACATACTCCTGAGAAGGGCCGACATCTTCTTCCACCTTGACGAATGTACGAGCTTGCGGGGCGCACGAGCCGTCGGGCTCTTCTTCTGTCTTAACCTTAGAATGGGGTTTTATCACAGTAAAATCACCCTTCAGTTCTGAGAAACACGACTGTTAGTTTGGCAGATAGTTTGTACTAATAGATAACACACCTTCAACGATGTAAGGGCTAACGCCAGCGTCTCTGTATATCTCTATAGACCAGTCTTGTGAGGCCACTTGCAAGTCCTCGAAAGATGTAGAATAGTGACTAGGAATTTCGGTTAGTTCGAAAGGATATCCATTGAATCGATCGCTTACTCCTGTACTCGACGCTCCGCTTTTACGGCTGCCTCTCGCTTTGAACGCTTTCCAGGTTCCTCGACATTATCAAGTCGCCGCTTACTAGGGGTGTTAGCAACGTCGGACAGCGGCGAGATATGGGAAGACATGGGAATAAGAAAAAAAGCGCACGGGCTCTTTCCCGGGTAATGTACTTCAATCGGGTTTCCATTTCCAAGAATTTGATTGAGAATTTCAAGAGACGTCGAGATAGATTGGAGAAGACATGTATAGAGCAGGTAGGAACCGGTCAGTGCAGAAAGGAAGGGACCGAGGTGACGCGCAACCAGTCTGGTCACATTACATCATCTCAGAACAGGTGCGATTTTCACTGGGCATGATGCATGACCGGTGACCCTCCACCGTCATGCAGATAGGCTCTATGTTTGTAATCGCTCCAAGGCCTCGAGGTCTCACCTGATCTCTCTCACCCACGAGATGAAGTTTTCACAAGCTCAATATGAGGTTCGCCCTACTATACTCTTTCTCCACGCTCTCATTCCCTGGACACAGGCTCTCAGAGGCGTATACGCTCGATCACGAGCGTTCCTCGCCTGATCACAGGCGACGGTTTCTTTTGTTCCACCTGCCTGAACACAGGCGGTGCTCCAGCTGAGGGTATGACGACGAGGGTGATTTCACCAATTACCCTCTCTCTCCCTTACTACCTCTACGTACTATGTAATTTTTTCCATCCTTTTTTGCTCTTGCGTTCATCAGCACTTCGGAAAATATTTGTCTTCGCCGTCCTTTATCCACCCTCTCCACCCACATATATACACTGTAGTTTATTGTCCATATCTATCTTGCCCACTTCATAGACCCTCCTCTCTAACCACTATTCGTCCACTCTCGTACAAAAATACCTCCCATCCCACCCACTGTATTGGTTAGTACGCCATTCTTGAACTCGGGTCAATCCGGACAGTTGACCTGGCCCCCACGCCGCTGCGTGCAGGGCGCATTCTGCCTATTCCCTTGCGAACTGAAAGATTGGACCGACCATCGTAAGATCACTTAACTGGTTTCGATACCCATCGGCTTTTGCAATGCATTGGCCGTCTCCGATTAGTACCATGGCGCACGGGTTTGAACGGGTTTGAACGGGCTGTGAACAGCAGCCTCAAATCCTATATTATGTCGGTGGGAAAGGATTCTTTCGACGCAATAAAGCGTGATTCGATTTCTGAGAAATCGACGAAACTGTCGGTATATCTTTAGTCATCACTTGTCTCAAATCGGACTCAAGGACCGTTGCCCGTTTTGGAAAACCGAGGTACTATAAATGGATTTCTCGGGGAATTCAGAAACGATCATATATTTGCCCCCCAACGTTGGCAGATTCATCTGATTCATTATGGCTCCCCACACGAAACAGATCGTCTTCCTTGTAGGCGCAACGGGGAGAACTGGATCATCCATCCTTCAGGCGTTGCTGAAACAGCCCGAAATATTCGTGAGTTCGGTTTCCTTCCCCCTGGTTTCATCGTGTCTGGTGACCTCGCTATACAGGAAGTAAAAGCTCTCGTTCGACCAACCTCGATGGACAAGCCCACCGTACAAGAGTTGCGAACCTCAGGTGTCGAGGTTATTCCGGGCGACATGGTGACCGATGCAGAGGAAGCGTTGGCAGGTCACTTGAAGAACGTCGACACGCTTATCATCACCTCTATACCGTTCGAAGAAGGTCAACAGAATAAACTTCTGATCGCGGCCAAAAACGCAGGTGTCAAAAGAGTGATTCCATCAGAGTTTGGTCCATCTGCACCTCCTGGGGCGATGAAATATCATGACTCCGTCAGGAAATCTTACCTGCTCTTACCCTTACGAACTATGTCTGATGTGGGGAAATAGAAACTCAAAACAAGACAATTCATTACTGAGAATAAAATTCCTTACACGTTCATTCAAGTCGGTTGGTGGTCACTTCTATTGTTTCCATACCCACATTCGGCCCCACTGGATCAACTGGGAGCGGTTGGAGGAAAAAGTTTTTATGGGACCGGGAAGGTGAAAACGGCATATACTGCTCTAGACCGTATTGGCGAGTTCGTTACACGAATCATCTCCGATCCACGAACCCTGAACCGGGTAGTCCAAACTTGGGATGGTGAGACTACGCTGGAAGAATCTTGGGCCATTGCGTCTAAGGTTGCTGGGGAGTCGTTTGACGACTATCCTAGGGTAAGGCGCTGCTTGGATGCCTTTTTTTATGTTGCCAAGACTGACCCTTCTAGATCTCGGCAGAAGATATCGAGTCCAAGCTTAAGGATACTCACGATATTATTACCCGAGTTACACTGGAGTACCATCGGTCGTTGTTCATTCGTGGCGATAACACGGTTGAGAAGGCCGTCGCGTTGGGAGCCTTGGATGCGCGGGCGCTGTATCCGGATTATGTACCCCTCACTCTGGAAGAGGCTGCGAGGCAATTTTACAGTAGTTTTCGTGTCGATTAAGCGCAGGTATTAGAGGCCTTTTCATTTTATTAGTTTGTCGTGTTCCTGAGATGTGGTCCACCAACTGAGAATTCCGTTGGCCGATAATCCCAGCATACATTACCCACCGAATGTGCAGAGTAGTGAGTGAATCATAACCGAGAGAGGTTTCAAAAGCTAGTTACGTCAGAGGGGACCAACACCACAATTCACCTAGCTGTGAGTCTGACAGGTTCGCAGGATCTTATAATGCGATATTCAACGACGTTTGATGCCGGTTCAAAGTTCCAGCTTGGGGCGCGGAAGGTCATATTCGAGTGCCTTGGTTTAGCGGCTTGAATTGTTGAGCTTTGAATAGTTATCTCTTCGTGATGGGCAGATTTCGTCGAGCGTTAGGTCGATGATGCTCTATGTGTGTACCGTTCGGCGTTGTGTACTTTATGTGATGCTGGAAGGGGATTGGTGTATGGTTGTTGCTTGTTCGTGATTTGCCTGTGGCGAGTCGAACTCCGCTTCCGGCATGCCAAAGAGCGCTTAATACATCAATGCATCACGCGCACTATTGTAGAGTCAGATGGAAGGCTTGTGAAATCCACGACTTACTCTCTTTGTTGATCGTCGCTTCACGTTGTTCTCTTCTCTTCTGGTTCCGTTTTCTAAAATTCATATCCAAAAAGGCACTCTCATCATCGTTCCAATCCTCACTCTGATTTCTCCACTCTTCGCCTCACCTCTTTTCTTGTACCCTACGGAAATCTCCTGACATCCCGACTAACGCTGCCGAATATTTCGTTGCATGCGCGCTGCTACGAGACTTCGTTCACCCCGCTAGTGATCCTCCATGGATGTTGGGGGTCCATCCTGTGAGAGAGCTGGCCGAGAGTAAAAGCCTGCGAAATTGAGGGTGTCCGGAAGGATCCACACCGTTCATTAAGGAACTGATAGATAATAATTTTGACTTTGACTTTGACTTGACATGGTTTCTTACTCACACGTTCAGACTTCTGGCAGACTCTTATATACAAACTGTGTAATAAAAATGGGCATCGATCCCTTTTCTCCCCTCGTTTAAAGAGCTTTTATGCTCTTCCTAGGTTCCCTCGTCTTTCTGAACCCTTGTTGAATCGAGCCGAGCTAGACCCTTCATCTGAGATCATTGATTTTCTTCGTCACGGCTTACAAGTTTTACCCTCTCACGATCGACCTACCAACCGGACTCTCTGATTCGTCTGACAATTGTCAATCTCAATAACGCAGAGTCTGCGCTCGTGCTGCGATTTATTGTGATGCTACCCTCTTTTGTGTTTCAAAATTCACTCGAGGATTGATTATTTTTTTCAGTATCTCCGGGTTCCTTTCTCTTGTTCGGTAAAAAAAATTAGTGATCTATTTTTTGCTAATTTTTGGGCGCCACAGGAATGTCTTTATACCCTTCTTGAAGTTCTTAAGTTGTTTCCTCTGGAGAAAGGGCATACTGATGATGCCGATTTGTGACGTAAGGAATGGGATACACGTAATTGTAACGCGTTTTGCTACTATCAGTGGGGACCGGAGCGTGAAAGATACCACTTGAATAACTCTCAAATTCCTGTTTCGCTGCAGACAGGGTAGTTGTGCGCAACTCTTACCGCAGTGTTTGACTCCAATGATTACGGCTAGCGGGTGACTGAACGGAGAATCGTTTCCGTGGTGAGAAGTCGATGAAATTCCTTCGTCATTGATCTGCTTCGGGCCGCTGAACAAGACATTACTTGAACTTTGAGTTTGATGACTCTGCTCACCTCGTCCGAGTTAGTGTAAAATCTTCCGAGCGTCACCACTACGCCGACCGTCGGATGACTTAGTGATGTGGATCCAACAACTACGTAAAGAAAGTCTGGTTTGAGAGTGTACTAGTAGTCCCCTAACTTTACAACGTTGTTGGTTACTATAGCTGGGAAGGAAGACGTCTAAAAAAGTTACAACCGCACAGATTCAACCAGGCCTTCAATTGCAAAGTTTTAGATAAATAATTTCGATTTAATATTTCACTACACTGAGTATAGACATGGGAATTTTCAATAAATACACCCTCGGAGGAAGTTATCACCACTGCAATAATGGACAAACCATGAAAAAGGGACAAGGATGTTCTTATGAATGTCTGGGAGTGAGCTGTTCCTGCAATAAAACGGGTTAATTGGGACTCTCTAAAGTCACATAACCTGTTATGCTTACCAGAGAGGGTGGGGCTAAATTTGCTCTTCCCTGGAGCTGTTGTTCTCAGGCCAAACTTCCCGCTGAATCCTGATCTCTGCCGAGGTTTCACTTGTAGTATACCTCCCCTTTGACTCTGGAGGAGAGAAACGAAGACTTTCTGCTTGAGCTGATGACTGTAAAACAGTACTCCTGCTCTCCATAATCTTGATTCTCCGGTTGAGGATGACTAAGAAGTTGTTGGAGTAGATTTTCCCAATTATATCCATCAATATGTTGCAGTACGCCTTGACAGGGAAAGCGATAGTTAATGCCATGGTAAGAATGGCAACCACAGCTAATGCAAAACTTAGTATGTACGGTTGATCAATGAAGTTTATATCTTACTGGTGAGGGTTCCTATGATTCAGCAACAAAGAACACTGTTAGCTCAAATGGATAAATTAGTTTCAATTCCCAACAGGTGTCTACCTGTTTCAATAGTCAACCAAATGATCTTTGTAACTGCATCATCAGTTGCAGGATTAAGACCAGTGCCTCTGTTTCGGGAGAGCTGTTGCATGATAATAAGCCATTGTGGATAAACCCTAACTCCAGATGAACTCACAATTGTGACCATAGAGGTCGTAATAAGAATATCACAAGCCGCAGCAATAGATAGGTAGGTCTGTACAAATATTAGATGTCCACAAAGTCATCAAAATCAAAGGAGGGTTACACACAGTAAATGTGGTCTTTGTGGTCAAAGCAATAGTTCCCAGGTTCGTAAGTTTACTGACTTTGGCCTGAGCACCACTTGCAATACCAGCTCCACATCCAGCAAGAGCCAACTACACACACAAAGTTGGAATTAGCATCCCTCGAAATGAAAGGTGTTGACAAACAATGGCAACTAGGGCTCCTAGAGCTTTGGATTTGGACAAAACCGTGATACGATAAGCGAAAAACAGTTGAACAATAGCACTATCTAAAATGTTGCAAAATAAGATTTGAAACATCATCTGCAAATGAAGCAACATACTGATAGCATTGATAACAAAAACCGAGAACCAGAGATTTTCCAGAGAAGCGAATATGGTGACATCGCCGAAATGTGTCCCAAACTTGAAGAAGGCATCTCTGGTGATGAGTGCAGTTTGAACAATGTCCAAGGCAAACAGAACATAAACAATCAATTTCAAGTATAGCTTGTCTTTTGGAAATGCCCAATAGAAGAGGACTATTGAATGTAACATTAGTTCACCGACTCCATAGAGATAGTGCAACAGAAGACTCACAGACTTGAACACATAGGGCACCAAAAAACCCCCAGTTCAAGAAATATCCTATAATCTGGTTTTGAAAATGAGCATCATCTAGTCGGGGGAAATTGCAGGCTGAGCATTCCTACATGATATCCAGCCCTGCACAAAATTTCAGTATTTCGACCGGTGAGAACAAAAAGGTCGAAAATACACCTAGAACTCACGTTGGTGGAGGATGTACAATCACATCTCTTTCAGAAATCATCCTGAACCAAAGGTGTGGTAGAGAAGAGGGTTGCACCACATTGACTCTTGAGAGCGCAGTCTATTTAATAACGTCAAGTCAAACATTCTAAGAATGAATCTTCCAGGCTCATGTGGTCCACGTTAACCCACATTGTCCCGAGAACACAGCTCTGTGCAGCAGAATATCAGGTCAATTACACAAGCTGTCAGTCATCTTGAAGACTGTTCGGATCCGCTCATGGGTACTTGTGTGATTTGAAGGATCCCGATGTCTTTCTGATCAAACCTTTTTTATTTTTCTTGGCCATAGGTGCTCACACTTTCCCTGATAGAAGTAGGTCCTTGTAGATTCTGGTACGCCGCCTGTGGTATAGAGATTATCTATAATCCTATGTAATAAGTACGTCGCCCATGATGGGTTTCATGAGAGCTCGCTCAGCGGAGCATGCAACGAGCTCACAGATCCAACGTTCTTTTCCTTTTCATTATCTGCGCGACGGTCATCGACAGAGAGGGGTCACACGGCTCTTTCAATCCATCGCGCTACTCCTTGGCGTGGAACTCTCCTGTCACTCTGATTCTGCCGGTCTAACGGCCCCATTCAGTCATTGAAACCCCTTGTCCAGGCGTCCCGTCGTCGATCATTTGTTCCTTATCAATAATCCAAGGCCGACAACCGTGTTTTCTTAACGGTATCTTCAAAGTTTGAAGGTAGTCCGGCCACTGGGGTAATTATCGAGTCTGGGGGGAGGGGTATATCCGAGATGAATCACTAATGCTCCTTCACCCTACATTCGAGTGCACTAGAAGCTTATGGTACGCACCTTTTCAGTAACCTGGCCCCCGGCATAGGACTTCGGTAAGGGCTGTTGTCAATTACGGGGGACACTGGCAGATTGTAATGACAGGAGTGAAAATAGACCTCCGAGTTTGCTCCTCTCTGACAGGACTGGCGTTGGTCGGTATTCTCGGCATGAAACGGTAACAAAGAAGAAATATTAACGTCCATTATCCTGCAAACATTTACCTGTTCTCCCTTCCAGCATCTTTAGATATGTTATTCACCCATTTATATGTTTCCGCGCCATTGCGATCCCAGGGCTCCGAGGGTTGCTTGGGCTTAAAATCATTCTCGATCGATTTGTCATTTTTTAACTCTATCTCAATTGATGCTGGCACCAGGTCGATCAGTCTTTGTCGTCTGATACAGTGTCTGATTTCCCAATTGGAGCACCGCCATGCGTCCACGACCACCTGAGATATGGCGCTCGGGATATCTCCGAGAACTCTCAAGTCCCCACGGCACAATGAAGCGGTCTTCTAGAAGTAACGTCAGCTTTATTGGAGTAACACGGAAGACCAACCAACCAGTAAGCCTAGGTGGTGCCACAGCTCGGATTCATCGTCGGCTCTCCTAGCACCACAGGTAGGGTACGAAAGTAAACAGCATCAGGTTCAAAGCGTCTCACCACACTAGGAATGGAATTGTCAGGCTGTTCCCACTCCAGACAGCGGCAAGGGCACCCAGGAACGCCCCATAGACAAGAGTACATTTGAAACTTGCCATATCCGACGATAAGGAACTATCGCTCAAATTATGCACGGTGATCAGTCATCCCTTACATCAATTTCATCGGGGTCAATGGTTTGAGTATCCTGTAAATTGCCGCGGAAGCTTCTGGGTCGAGGATATGAGGTGACGCGTTACAGCGACGTTGCTCATATACATAAGGAAGATAGGTATCTGCGGGTGATAAGGCGTCATTAAGCTACCACTTGTTACCAATGTTCCATATCACAGCTGGGCTGAGATTGGGGTGACTACGGGGTACTGAGGCGAGCGATGAACATCAACGAACCCACGGGCCTGAGGGGGTAATGTCGGTGAAGATAAGAAGAAGACATACGCCATAACGAGCCGCTGTAGCATACCTTACTGAGAGCCTACCACGGGATCGCGGCACTGTTGAAGGACTGAACTTATTGTCCAGACGAAGCCATTTGTTTCTTTCAATTGCCTCCAATGGCTATCCCTTGAAACAACTACCTCCAATTGAAAGCGTAGATGAGCACTGTTTTCTTAATGACATAATCAAATCATGGTCTCATATGTTGCTCCAAAGTGTCGAAATACGATACATCTATCTATCCAAAATCTACTCCACGTTACCGCCCGGGGTTTGGGAGTAGCACATCGGTAATTAAGTAGAAAAATCATGGACTTACCGGGCTTTTAGACTTTTTCTGAAAGTCCTTATGATATTCAGTGGAGTAAAGCCTCAATAGGAAGGAACTCACGGTTATTATCGAGCACCTTGAAGACCCGAGACTCGATGCCAATGGTCAGCAAGTGCAAGTGTTGTCAGTGCCGTCGTTGACAGGGCGTTGACGTCCGCCCTTTTTACCATGGCTTTGCCGAGACGAGACATAGCCTATTACTTATGCCTTTTTTGGCATTATGACGACATATGGGCTCTAAGAGCCAGAAAAGTCACTCAAAAAGGCGTAAAAAAGGCCGAATTTTTTTACCCCAATTACTGATGGCCAAGGGACTGGTCAAGGGGCCACTCCCTGGACCCATGTAGTAATATTAACATTCATAGTTAATTACCATCTGTACATATATTTTACACATGTATTTCATATCTATTCATAGGGTACAGGGTTACTCATTAACTAGTATAAATGCTGTTTGTAGTACAACCTGAACAATAATGAACTAGATTCTTCTATGTTCTATTAAAGCACTCCTCTCTACTCTTCTCCCACTTTATCCTCTCTTCACCTACTTGGTAAGTAGTTGACTTGTATTGCCACATTACTTTGCGTCTGTTGCATTATAACGACTAAACTGAAGCTTCAAACAATAACCGAAAACAACGTCCAAGTGCCAACACCTGATAGTGCCAAAGTAGCTGGATTGCCAAAGAACGTTACCAGGTAGTCACATTATCACGTCATTTGATTGTAATACCATACACAAATTCTGTTTGATAACCCTCCTTGTGCAGCCAGGCCAATAAAGAGTTCTGGAAAACAAAATTAATGTGGCCTGTAGAAGAACAAACTGACTTGTTATAGCAGTGGTTAGCAAAAAGGTGCAAAGACTGTAAGTCATGGAGCAAGTTAAAGCAGGCATGCAGCACAGCAGCAGGAAGGAACAAATACATTCACTCTATTAGAAACACCTTGGCATCTCACATATATAGATCAATACACAGGCCATCTTTCCTTGACAAATGTACTGGTTTTTTTTATATGCCTTGGCAATGACAAAACCTCAGTATTTGACTTCAGACTATCATGCACTAAATATAACCCAGTTCATCAACTACTCTGCAAATGGAATGGTCATCACCAAATTACATTCCCTCCTGTAAGGTGTATGTAAACCCCCCTGCACCAATTAACTTGAGGCCATAATAAAGGATGATAAATTTTGCACTACATACATCACAACCTTTCTCTATTGGGGCAACAACCCTTTGCAGCTGATATTGATAAAGCCTCCATTACAGAGCACTCTCGGTGACTGGTGTATGCACATTACTGAATTCCCTGTGTTGTGTCCATTCTCACAGATTTTCACAATTTTGATACAAGGGGGATGCAACAAATATTTACTCCTGCAGCAGTGGCTAGACAAGCAGAGATATACATCATTGAGTTAGGCCAGCAGGTCAAGCCCAAGGCTTTTTGAAAGCAATAGCAAGAGGTATATGTCCACACAATAGAAAACAAAGTCAGCCATAGGAAGCCATGTATGGATCCAATTGTGAGGACAAAAATCTGGCATAGACAAGATGAAAAAATTATACCATGATGGTCCCAATTGGGAAACATAGTGGAAGTCATGGGTTTGCTGATGGCCATTCAAAAGAACTCCCTTTCCATGAAGTACCAAAGAGTAGCCACTCCTAGGAGTATTGTGTTGTTGAACAGCATTTTAGCCAAGGTGTGTTGCTCAAAACCCCTTCACATCTTCAAAGGTAGCTAAAGTTGCCAAACTCAAACAATGGAGAAACAAAAATGAGGAGTGTAGGGCCACCAATACAATGGTGTAGACAATGCAGGGAAGAGAACTAGGGCTAATGAGAGTGAGGTGCAGCCAATGGATGAAGATTTTCACCAACCATCCTTCCTACCAAAGGAAAATGCTCAAAAGGTTTGGTTGCAGCATCCTTGAATTGAAATACATGCAAAGAATCAGGGGGATAAGTGAGTAAAACACAGCAGTACTGTGGTGAAGCGCCGGTAGTGAACACACAGAGACTGGAGCTGAGGCTTGACAGTCGAAGACTAGTCCCAAGACAAAGAAGATCAATACTATCCAGTATTCTACAAAGTACAAATACGCACCTAGTCCCAAGACAAAGAGGTCAAGATGGGGGACTAGGTGACAAGTCGTCCTATATCATGTGGAAACTGATAGAATGTAGCGGAAAGTAACGGAACACAGTGGAATGAAGGTAGACTTGAGAAATGAAACGAGGATAATATCATGTATTGTAAAGAAAGGAAAAGAGACCATAGGGAAATAAGAATTAGTACACACTTTGTGACAAGTACTATGTCTCAATCAAAAATCTGATTATAGTATTGTCTGGGCATAGTAAGTGCCACCTCTGAGTCTGGGAATACAATTCTGTGGTCTGTGCTTTCTTTTGATACAAGCTTTGCTTGCCCATGCTTTTGGCACAGGGTTTATATACAAAGAAATAGTTATATCACTTCTCTATAGGAGAACAAAATTTATAATACATATTGAAGCCCAACCTATCTATCTATTTATTTCTACATAAGGCAACTTAGTTATATCAATCCCTCCAATACCTCATGGTATACTATATTAACAGTTTTTGTACCCTCTTCAGCCCCTGGGAACAATACTTTGATATTGGAAGGAGATGTGCACCTTGAGAGTGATACAGCTGTCCATGAGAGAACACAGGAGTACAGAGATCAAGTCCCACATATTCCAGTGATTGACCTTGAGATTTGTTGATGGTCATAGCAAATGCCAACTGGACTGGAAATTGTTGTTGTTGAAACTTGATTGGAGGCAATTCATTGGATGGTTCCAAAGTGATCTGTGGTATCAATGTCTGCTGTTCTGCATGAGTGCTTCCCAAAACTTCACATCACAGAAGTTGACTTGTCATTTGGAGTAGTTGAGGCCATGTTCCATTGCACAAACCCTCATTAAAGTTGAGATTGTGCAACAACATAAGAGGACCTCCTACTTTGAGCTCTAACCTTGAGAGTGGAAGCCCAGAGACATTGAGTGATTGAAGGAACTCAGCTGGATATGGCTGTTGCCATGGTGCATCAGCTCCATCCACTGGCACTGAATCTGCAGACTAATAGATGTGTCCCTGGCAAGGAAACTTGTGCAGAATCATATGGTTTAGCTCATCAGCATCATCATTGCGACAGCTGAAGATTGAGCATTGTAGAAAGCAATGATTGGGCTGATCAGAGTGGGGATAGATTGAATTATTGAGATCATGAGTAGTGTTGCCACAGCACATCGCTGCTGGTAGTGTAGTCTCCCCAGTAATTGGTAAGTTGTGGCCATTGCCTACACTCAATAGCCAAGCTGCAAACTCTGCAGCATTTGGTTCATTCTGTAGTCAGCAATTCTCTGTGAGGTGAAACACCTGTTTGAACACTCAAGTCAGACACTGTAACTCACTTTGGGATAGATTTATCATACCTGAATCAAGTTTCCTGGGTGCCATAAAGATGATCTCTTGAAGCATGCACTAACAGTCTCCTCTCGAGTTCCCTTTGGAACTACTGGAAGTGTTTGGCAGAAATCCCCACTGAAAAGCATTGTTATGCCTCTAGAAAGCCTACCATTGTTCATCAAGTCCTGAAGTGTATGCTCTGAAGCTTCAATTGTGTGGTGATGTTGCATTGGAACTTCATCCCATATTATTAGCTTAGTCTTTTCAATAACTTGATGGAGTTTTTTGCCTTTGGAAATTGGACAAACAGAGAATAGGAATGGGGATCCTGAATCATGAATGAGCTGTGCAGCCTCCTTGTAAAAGTAGAGCAGCTATTCCAGATGATGATGCCACAGTGAGTACAACTTTGCCTTCAGCCTGTATAGCACTTGCTATAGTATTCTGCATTGGAGATCCATGTCTTTCCACTGCCTCCAGCACTTTGCAAAAAGAAGATATGCCCTTGCTCTTGAGTATAGGAAGTCCACAAAAAAGAACTTCTGCTCTTGTCCCATAAGGCCCTTGTTTGTTTCAACCTTCTCAGCTCTTCAACAACCATTGTGATCCAACTGCTGAGCCAATAAGTAGTTTTCATTGAATACTGTTTTCCATTGATCCCACCACTGTATGGGTCAAAAAAGCATGATGCCTACAGATTTCCTGTTAGCTTTTGTTTCTGTCTAAGGAAGTAACAAAGTAATGGTACAAAGAAGTTGGACTGCAGAACAAAATAAAAGGCAACATCAAAAAGTCCACACTGTCAACATTAGACCTGCCTGCAACCACCTAAAAGGCATTCACCTTGCCTGATAATACCAAGTCTTGAGTCTTCAACACATGCATGTTGCTGCCAACTTTGTAGGGTCAGCTGACCTTCAATGTTTATCTGGATTCTGGTTATTTGAGAGAAAGAAATATAAATAGTCTGGATGAGTGTATGCATAAAAGCAGCAAGTCACAATTTCCAGGAAAGGTCTGTCAGGTTTGGGATGTATGTCTTCATTCATTGAATTTGTGAACTGAGATTGAATGGAAAGGGCATCTCTCCCCGTCACTGAGCTATATTGTGCTTCTGTATGCTGGATGTCATTGTTTAGTATTTTGATGTTGTTGTTTCTGTCTTCCTGTACCAACTTTCCAGTATCTCCTGACCACTCCTTCTTTTGGAGAGCTTTCCAACCAGCAGAGATAGTTTCATTCATGAAGTTGATGAGTAGGCTGTTGCTGTAGCAATAATGGAGTATGCCAAAGTGTGGTAAGTTTGAAGGAGTAATCTCAGTGAAAGCAGCCCTTGCACAATGAGCAACTGCTTTCTTGCAACTCCAGGCCTCAACCTCCATGAGTTGTTGCTGGTGGAGATGTGCATCTGGGGAAGGAACTTTTCATGTTTTCATCCAGTGAAAAATATAGTCTCAGTCTCTGGGGCATTTTTGCTTCAGGAGAACCTATGCTCCTCTTTAGCTCCCTCCTCTGGGTGATTCAGATCTGGAAGAGCCATATCTTTCTGAAACAGAAAGATATATGGGACCTCAAGTTGAATTGAATAAGTCAAAGCGCCCATGACATCTCAATTAATACTTACAGGGAGAATTGTGCAGTAGTGTTTATTATAGAAATTCTGGTGCACACTGCTGTACAAAGTGATGCCATTGCAGATGTCATTGATCTTGAAGTTCTCCACATTGTGCATCACAATGCTCTCCAGAAAGAGGGAAAAGTGAAAGGACCTTCAGGGGTTTTTGCTGAGGGGATATAGAAAGATGCACCTCTCCAAGCTGAAGCAGTGTGATGTGTGCCACATAGACAAATGGTAGCTGGTAAACACCCACCCACTGTCTCTGCTTTTTACTGTGCTGGAAAACTTTTGTGTATGAGTACTTGCAGCCAAAGATCTAGTGGTTGCAGCATGGTACTTCATAAATGTCTCATTGACAATGTCATGGATTGAAATGACTGTTAAGGCAATCAGGTTTTCCAATTCACAAGATTGAAGCATTACATGTACATTGTGCACAAAAGTACCAATACTGCTCCTTTTTGTCAAGCCTCAGGCAATTCATATCTACTGATTGATTATATCTGGGAAATTATGTTACAGTTATGGCAGAACTTTATGTGACCATATAGCCAGAACTGTACACATCACATATGGGACAATTTTAAGGCAGACAGCTGGAGCCAGTCTCGGAGGCAGACCACCTGAATACTCACACAATGTCAGGAAGCACAGATGCTGTGCAGCTGGAACATTTTTGGCAGTGTATGTTGACGGACCTTCAAACATTCTGCATAAAACAAGACGCTAAGTCCCTTTTAATTCTTGTTCTGCTATTGAACATTATTACCAAAGTTTTGAATATTACAGCAAAACCTGAAGATTATCACAGTCAGTCAGTTGCTGTCAGAATCTTCATTCCAACCTTGAGACCAGAAACAAGTTAGCAATAAATATAAGTGCTGTTTGATCATGTGGTAGTTATGCTCTGTAAAAAAGTGATTCAGGAAGAATCAATATGTTTGAAAGATAAGAGACTTATGGTATTTGCTTATTAAATATTATTCCACAAACTGAGAACAGCCAACTGCATGACACCTTCAACATTACCTCCACATACTTGTTAAATTGAAATATAGCAGAGTCAAACAATCCATTAGGTTCAAGTAGTCAACAGGACAAATGAACCAAGGCACCATTTTCAGCCCACACAGCTGCTATGCAATTGAAAAGCTGTACTGGCGTAAATTGCTTGGTGCCCCACTGTCAAATGCCAGAGACCAAAAAAAGAACAGAGCTGTGCTCAACCAAAACTTCAGCTTTATTCAGGGGACAGGACAGCTAAGGTTGCAGAAACACACCTGAAAAGAACAATTCTTATTTCATTTCATTCATTCAAATTTGTAATTATGCAAATATTATAAAGCACAAAGTCAGGGTCGTGCAACCATGCAAACATTAGTGGTCATGAATTTACACATATGTACTTTTAATAGAGCATTCTTCTATGATAGTGGAAGTAGACAAAATTGATTTATGCCAAGGCTATATAACTTACAGTGAATCTCAGGATCCAAAGTGATGTGTTTGCACTTGATCTTTAGAACATTAAACCCAGCTTCACAGGCCCTTGAATACATTCAACATCATTATGAAAGGGTCAACTATAGGGCTAGACCTGTAACACGACAGTATATTACAAGCTTACTCAACAGCTGAGTATATACTGACCTGTAAAATAGAAGCAAATTGTCAGAACATTTAGGGATTTGCTGAAACCATATAAGGAAAGTTGAGCTTCCCTTCTTGAGTTTAGCAAGACGGTGATGCATGCCTTGTTTTTACTATCACGTTATGTTGCGAACAGTACGCGATTCGCTTTCGGCGATTGGCTGCAGCGTCATTATCTAACGAGTCTCGCCTATGAGAATAAATCGCAGCTTTTTGGCAGCAGCCTCATTCGGACTGTCACAGTGGCGTTCTATATACCAAATGAGCCGGAGATACTGGGAAAACACTCACAGTCCCACTTGTGCACGTGGCAAGCAAGTGCCGCTTAACCATCACACTTTCCCCTCTCAAGCGTTTACAGGTCACTCATAATCGAACTCAAATTGCAGCGACATCAATTTTGACTTGTCAATTCTCCAGTAGGCTCACAATTCTCTAACCAGGTACAGAACTGGATGTCGGAGTCGAAAGTGGACTGAATGACGAGTATTTTGCCAAGATCCGGTGTCTGGCGTATTCAAGGGGACGTAACCTCAGGTGGAACTGGACCAGGTAGTGGCGGTAGTAGCGCTGGGAGTGAAAGAGCAGGAGCTGAGTGTCGGTTCCGAGCTCTGTTTTTCTTTTCTCTCCCGGGGCCACGCATAGGTACAGCTACGGGTGTTCAAGCTCTGAGTTCCCAGAGATACGTCTACTAACAGATGACTATTGTTACCTTAGATATTCTTTTTGGTTGTGTCCTGTTAGGAAATTTGAGGTTTTTTAATGATAAGCACAATGAATTGAACCATAAAATGAATTGTATCTACGTGCTAAACCAGGTGCTGGGATAGAGGGCGACGCATACTGCTCGCGACGAGTAACCTGATGGTGAAAAAACAAGCAATCTCACGCCCGATCCCACTAAACTCAAAAGGAAAGCTGAACTTTCCCACCCACCCGCAAATGAACTGAAAAATCTCACGTAACGTCACCAACGAGATGTCAATACAGCCTTCTCCCGTATAGTCGAATAAACCGATTCAATAACCTGTGTCAAATACCGCTAACTGTAGCCAATAGCAATGGCCCTCAGGATCAACATCAAACCTTAAGCAGAAATGTGGACTCCACGGAATTCATAAATCATGATGTATCAGACTTACGTCGTTCTCGGGTCAGATCGAAAACCTCTGAGAGTCTGACCAAGCCACAAGAGTACCAGCGAGAAAAGGATGAGTGCACAAACTACTGATACCGGCCTGGAAGATTCATGAGACGTTGGCGTCAATAATTCGCGCAAATCTATTTGCAGGCCGCTACAAGTGGAAAATAAGATTCAAGTCCGGTTGTTGTGCTCTGTACTTTTGACAGATTCTTCACAACAGTTGAGCCTGATGTGATCCAATCACGTTGCTATATCTTGTGAGAACCTTTACTCTTTCCCCAGACTCATAATCAACCCACTGGCTTGTATCATGAAGACGAAAAGATATGCTCGTGGTATTTATTCGCTGATGGTAGCTAAATCAGGAGAGAAAAACAGGCAATTGAAACATCAACTGATACCCCATCGATTATTACAGCTAAATTTCGGACTGAGATCTTCTCAATCGGTACCACTTTCAGACGGACAGAAATTTTCATTGGACTGACTAACTATCTGCAGTACTGAGAAGACAATTGAAGGCCGGTGAGTCGGTGAATCCGAAAGTGACAATTGTGCAATATTGTAGATGCGTTTGCGAATTTTTGCCTGACCCCGACTCTGTTTGTAGCAAACCAATCAATCGTCATCCAATGAATTATTCACTCCACTCATTGCCAGCCCGTCGCATCTGGCATGGTGGTGCTGTCCAAATCAGGTAAAATATATTGTTTGCCCTAAGCAAAGTCGGGGGTCATGCGAAAATTCACAAACACGCCTACACTATTGCAGTCGGCTGGATCTAGCATCTGATTTTCCCCACCGAGCGTTGGCTGAGGGTAAATCAGTACGGCAATAAGTGCGATTAAATTGCGGCGGTTCGGCATAGGTTTTGAACGTACCAAATCAGTGTATTTTTCGGCCCCGCTGACGGTTGCTGTTTTCCGTTTCTGTTTCTGTTTTTTAGTGCCGATTGAGGTATATTGATTGATGGGGTATCAGTTGATGTACCAACTGATCATCTTTCTTTCTTGATTTAGCTAGTTTCATTAGATAGATATTACGAGCAGAACTTTTCGTTGTCCCGGTGCGTATCCCACTCCCCCGCCTCGACTTTGGCCCTTCGGATCTGGAATCCCAGTTGACGCCCCTCAAGGCTGTTTTTCTCTTCCATGTTCTCCCTCTTTTTCTTTCTCCTGTACATCTTTTGGGTCTCAGCACAATCGAACTCTCCACCTGGACAGGTACTACAACTCATTGTTTTATCTTGATGGAATTGACTCGATTTTGATTAGGGACTTCCACAATGGCCATATGAACAACGAGTGAGCCTTGCCTCAGCTGCGCTGGATGTGGGGGTTAAGGGTGCATTGATCGGGGTGAATGGAACACTATCCCCGGATGACAGTGAGTCTCAAAAAGGTCGTCGATTAACTGACAGTCCGTTGACAGCATTCTTTTGTAGCTCGTTCAACACCCATATTTTACGCTCAGCTGGCGGAATTTGATATAATCACACAGAGGACGTCCTATCAGGGAACCTTCCAGTCCCTTTTCGGTCAAGCAGCCAACAGTTTGTCCACAGATTTGTATGTCCCCACTCTATCAAGATAATACTGCCCTTTGTGCTAATATTTCATCTAAGTGTCAGGCTCCTTCATTTCACTATTCAACCGCAACATATCCTGATCTATCTGTTTCCTGTCAATAGGTATATAACTACATGTAAGGCCATTAACCATCACCGTAACGCCCGATTCAAATCCCGCCTTGAAGACAATACGGATACGCAGCAATACGAGCATACACCGCGTATAATGATAAGGCCTTCCTGTCTATGGCTGAAAGCATATGGAACGAAGTCATGACTTACACAATCTCGGAAGATAACATAACTTCTGGAAAGATTGGCTCGAAGACCCCAGGAGTCCGGGATAGTTGTAACGGAAGTAGGATCCGGCTCCTCGAATTATTGCGCCTCCCTACTCACGTGAGCTTGTTCTCCCTTTCTCCCTCTAGAATCATTCCACGGGGCCGTCTTTGAGGTGAGCTCGAGATGAGGATGCGTGGAACTCTCATACTTAATTCTACACTGCTAGAGTCACTCGAATGCCACTAATGGATTCATTGATCCCAGGACTGTCGGGTACGCGGCTCGTTAGGTCATTCCCGTTCAAAATAATGCTTATTGACCACTTCACTAGGTCCTTTCTGATGTGAGGCAATCCCTACCGCTCGTCTTCGCATTTTGACCGTTGCATCGTTTCTACAGACTGTCAGCACTCCTAGCTGAATCAACAAAGGATTCCAAATACTCTCAGGCTGCGATTCAGTCACTCGAATTCTTCAAGAACTTCATGTATCTTCCACGTTCGAACGGGGGCGTCGAACCATGGGCTTATGGCCTGGACAATCAGCCTTGCAATGACACGACGCCACAACCTGTTTGGTATCCTGCATCGGCATATATCATCGAGGGTCTGGCGGTTCTCTCATCTGTCACTGGTGATGGGGATGGCTCGATGAGGAATCTGTTAGTATCAATGCACTTTTTTTTTTGGGTCTGATAATTTTGGTTTGGATAGTCTCCAAGAGACCATCAATCTTGCAACCCTCTTTCGACAGTCCCAACGTCAAGATGGAGTAATTGTTATATCAGTGCCGTTTGCCATAAATAGCAGTCCGATGCCAACGGGAGATCCACATCTCATTCGTGCTCTCAGCGTCGCGTGCAGGAGGAATGAAACTCTTCTAACCGACTTTCTTAAAGGCTTCATTAACGTACAGGCGAGTCGTTCCACTACCTTAATAACTGATCACACATTTAAACTGAAACTTGGATCGTGCAGTATAACGCTCTCCTGGAAAATGCAACTATTACAGGGTCTAACATTTACGGTGGCTCCTGGATCGGCCCGCCTGAGCGAGATCTTGAACCAGTGAACCAAACCTACGCTGTCATGGTCCTTGTTCACGGAATTACTTTAGGAGGAAACACCACGACGGCACCGCAAACATCCACAGTACCTGGTGCTCCTGGTTCAACCGGTATACCCGGCCCCACAGCCCAAAAAGCTCCCGTGGGTGCAATCATAGGAGGCGCGGTCGGCGGTTTGGTGATTCTGGCCATCATCATAACGGCACTTTTTTCTCTCCGCAGACGAAGACAAAGAATCCGCCAAAACGAATCGAGCGAATACACAGTCACTCCGTTCACGCCACCGGCACCAGACTCAGAAACTCAAAAAACAAGAAGAATCGGCACGAAACTTCCTTTACCAGAGCCCACCCCTCATACCACCCAGCGACCTGTTTCTGCTCTTTCTTCTTCTTTAACATCAGGGATGGATTCCGGATCTGACTTGTACGACCCACATTCAAGATTTTATGCAATGTCGACGGCGGAGATGGTTAGGATGCTGAACGTGAGACTACAAATGGAATCGTTACACGACGAGCAGCCCCCCGAGTATCCGAGAAGCCAGCTTGGGAACGGTCCGGGGCTCTAGCTGTAAGGTTACTTATGATTAGTATTTTCCTTCGCCTATACATGTGACACGTACATCGGATGCAACGTCAAAGTATTCCCTCGCCCAGTGGATGCTCCCCTTGCCTGGAGAGTCTAAATCCCCCCCCCCCCGGCCAGAGCCTCAGATCTCTCAGATCTCAACTTCCACAAGGTAAAGGGACTAAAATGCTGGCGCGCGTCGGAGAATCCGGCCCATTCCGGTACAGAACCGAAACTTTTACTTTTCTGCTTTTTTGGGCAGACTTTCTATTTGCCAGTTGATGGGCCTGAACTTCTTAAGTGCGTCATGGTCCTATCTTGTTGATCTTGTTCTCCTGGTACCATCATGTTCCTGGGGTCGCATCTTCAGAATTCTACAATCTCTTCACACGGGTCATGAATCTATCCCTATCGTTGGGCGGGACATAGATGTATTCTGTTTAATCATGTTCCATCAACGCGTTTCTACCCAACGTGTGAAGTGCATCCTTTAGCAGCCAGTGGGGAACAGCATTTCGATCAGAAACCTACTATCAAAATACTATGAACTGGAAATAGAGACTTGATGAATGACCCAAGGAAAAATATGGTTTGTCATGCGTTAAGCTCCTCAGTCTGTCAGCCGGATTTTCTCTGATTCCCTTCCAGATACAGCTTGATATCCGTCCACAGGCAACCCATATCTTATCGGGAGATGATCATGGAGCTTCTCAAAGCCTTACTCACAACGAGCCCTTTCCTCAGTTCTTTCCTTCTTGCTTGAATCAATCAAGCCACAGGATCTAGGTGATATAACCAATGCCAGCCACTCAAGTTCCTGTTTATAAAAACACATCAAGCCCCACAGCATCAAGTCAATGCACCCCATTTAGTTATGCATTAGCCCTGAGAGCATAACCACAGCATACTCATTTTCACCCATGCTCGTGAGTGTGGTTGAACGTCAATACAGATAACAGCCCATTGAATAACAGTGAATTTCTAGCTATTGCCCCCTGGTAAGGATTTAATATTCTACTACTTAATTGCAATTGGAACATTCACCGATACCTCTCATTATACAGGTTCTCTCCTGAAAGGTTCAATAAACAGGCTTACCTCGCTGTCGACGCTTCAGTTGGAAACTTGATCGACTGGTATAATGTTCAGGTGAAGTAAATTTCATCCCATCGCATGGAGGCGAGTCAAGCTAATCTCCTCTGAACCTTTCCAGTTTTACAATCGTAAGTTTAGCTTAGAGCTCTTTGCCTGTCGTTAACACTCTAATAAATAGAGGGAACGAGCGAGTATACAACATGCGATGGTCTTCTTACCCAGTCATCTGCTGCTTCGCCACATTCTTCTCTCTTTGAGATCGCTCAACACGTACCTTTGAACAAGTTGGTCATTGGAAAGTCCGCTACTCAAGGGTAAGCGGCATCGAACCTGAGTGCACTGAAACAATTCACTCGGAGTGTTCTGATGAGGTGTCTTCCAGTGACGTTTTGAACAGAGGATTTATGACTGCCAGTCTTTTGGCTTCTTGCCTGCAACAAGCGAAAGGAAGAGGATGGTGCAAGTACAACCAGTGACAGTTCAGGTTCAGTAAACACTCACTCTTTGTTCTTTTCCAGCTGCCGGAGCAATGACATGGCAGTTCCCCAACGCAGCTGCGTCCTGGATTCAAGCTGTTCGTAATTTGTCATTCCCAGTCTGAGCCTTGGTATCAATTTTTGGCTATTTATGTGGGCTGATATACTAGATACTAAGGTTCCATTTTGACTTGTACTCATTTCGTACAGGTCACAAAGCTAGTCTTCCGAATCCTATTCAAGGACACTCCACATTCCTGGTCTATTTAACTCCTCTCCTCATTTTCCACTCATTCTTCAAGTGATATCCCCTCCATTCATGTTCATTGCGAGGCTGATCTTCACTGTTTGAATAGACTCTCAGATTCAAACTTCCCACTTCTCACTCTTTATATCAGTATCGCTGAACAGGCCTACCTCTGGGCACACCTGTGGATTTTAGAATGTTGATTCAATTTATTGGGTTATTTATTTGAATGTTATCCATAAATTTTACCATGCAGTATAGTTTCCCTGTCCATGGGATTCAATTGTTGTTCACAACTCAAGGGTGAGCCACACATCAACTTGTGGGAAAAAAATCCATTGAACAGATTCTGACTGAAAGTGGATCTTAAAGCAACAAGCGCATAGTAATGTGGGTAGTTGCGGACAACACTTACCAAAAGTATGAAGAGAGAATAAGAGTGAGGAGAGTAGAGAGGAGTGTAAGAGAAATCTAGTTTGTTATTGTTCGGGTTGTACTACATACAGTATTTATACTAAAGTAATGAGTAGCCCTGTACCCTATGAATAGATAAGAATACATGTGTAAAACATATGTACAGACAGTAATTAACTACTACAGTGTAACTACACGAGTATACCGACTGGATTGTTCATACTATACATGCTACTACGACATGTTATTTGTATGTACTATATCTTTAACTAATGGCAAAAATGCATACATGCATATATTGAATGTTAGCCTTGTGTTTACAATGTTCATGCATAATGTACAAGTAAATGACTGTATTCAATGTTGTTATAGGGTGATCGATTAACGACTACACCTATACATTTCAACAGATCTTATTTCTGATAAATAGGGTATAGATCAAGGAGAGCTCAAATATTACCTGAAAGATAATGAATCTGGGCTCCTGAAAGCTGGGCTGATAAGCCATGAATAAGTAGCTTGCCAGACTATTTACAGTGGATTCAGGGAAACAAGAAGCTACAGAGGTGGTTGGTAAGTAGAGCTCGGTTTCAGTTCCACCCATTCCAAGAGGTTCTTATTGTTCCAATCAAATTTGACACACCACTGTATCCAAGGAACATGGTACAACAAACTGTCAGTATCCATTTATATATCCAGAGATTTCTCTCATAGTGGGACTGACTGCTGTGGATGGCATATGCTGTGTATTGATAGAATTGACTAACTAGTGATTCTAAGTCACTGTAATCCTGGGAGGTTCTAGAGTACCTAACAAAAACAAGGACCTGTCTCATGAGAACATAAATTTATATAACAAACTTCATATGTAAAGCTGTCTGATGTGGGAGCAAACCAACAGCTGAACATCTAGGTAGTGTCACTCAGGTGACTCATGATATGCCAAACAAACCATGTATAAAATCTCACAGTTCTAACCTGCCTGGCCCATCATCATCCTCTATGGCTTTATTCATTACTATCATCCTTGCAGCTCTTCTTTGCCACTTACCTGCTGCTCCAGCCAATACTGTCAAGGAGACTAGTGCAATTGGCAACAACACTGATTTCCTTGCTGCTCGAGCTGCTCCCTTTGCCATTGATTTTGGTATCAACACCCAAACTGGCCATAACATTGCTTGGGAGTCCACTGCTGATAAATGTACTCAATCTGGTGATGTAGGACCTGTAAGGACCTTCATCACTCTCTTTGAACAAGAACTAAAAAAAGAAAATTGTTCCTTAACAGGCCACAAGTGGGTTCTGTACTCAGACTTTCACGATTCCAACTCAACCTGGAACCTACAATGTTATTGGATGCTCTACACAGAGTTTTGGAATTGAGGGTAGTAACAGGTACACTGCTACTTGTGGACTGTCCACTCCACCGGGTGGTTGTAATGTCATAGCTATCCGACATTGCATTTGAATGAAATGCTGAATGAGATTCCTCATGTCTGGAGCGTGCATAGGTGTGTAAAAATTACTATCTACATCAATGCTTTTATATGGCAGTGATTGCACACTTGCAGCAGGGTATATGGGATTTGAGCTTGCTGGAATTGATAAAGTTCGAGTTGTTTTTTTAGTCACTATGGGGCCCTCCTACCAAGCTTGCTGGCAAACCCAGATTGGTGTTGCAATCTGAACCACACAGACTAACACCCAAGCACTTCAATGAAGAATCCAAAATTCTGGGACCATAAAGTCTGGGACTTCTAGGATGCCTCAGCCTTGGAAAGTGTGTCCTTGTAATCCACAACATAATTTCTTCCACAATTACTCCCAGCAATGCTTCTCCTGCAGCTCATAAAAATCATACCTGCCTTTAATACAGTCATCAAGAGATTCCCAAACTAGTGACTCATGACTCTCCTAGAGGTGTTTGTGAACCTCCGATCTGTACACAAAATCATTAATAACACATGATACAGTTGTCACCTGTAAGCAATACACTCACTGCTACTAGGTGCTACTACCTTATACAATCATACTAGACAGAGAAAATTTAAAATTGGAGGCCATCATGATGGTGGATCAAGGCCCCATGATTTGACTCATCAAATTGAGTGTGACTTGTATTATCTCCACAGGAGGTCAGTACAATCACCTTCCCTCTAGGTCCACTGATTTCTTTGTTTTTGGGACTTCCACAATGGTCATATAAGCAGAGAGTTGACTATGCTAGCTCTACACTGGAGATAGCCATTGATTGTGCCAAATGGATCTTTGCCTAATGATCACAGTAATTCTCTAAAGGGTTGTTGCTCATTTGTCATTTCATTAATGACCTCCTCTGTAGCTTTTATGGACCCATGTTGTATACCCAGCTTGCAGAGTCTCTATAATACAAAGAGGAGTCATAAACTGAACACACTGTGGTGCTCAGTGATGGCTGTGGCCAACACAATGGACCCCTTCCAGATTTATAACTTGGTTACTGAAGTTCTTGGACCCAATGGAGTGCAATGCTCTATAACTGTGGTGAAGCGCTGGTAGTGAGCACACAAAGACTGGAGCTGAGGCTCGACAGTTGAAAACTAGTCCCAAGACAAAGATGATCAATACAACCCAGTATTCTACAAAGTACAAATACACACCTAGTCCCAAGACAAAGAGGTCAAGATGGGGGACTAGGTGACAAGTCGTCCTATATATACTGCTCAGCATGTGACCTATGATGTCGTGACCTGTATCATGTGGAAATGAATAGAACGTAGCGGAAAATGATAGAACGTTGTGGAATGAAAATAAAAGGTGAGACCAAGGGAAGAAACCAGGATAGTGTCGTGTATCAGAGTAAAAGGAACAGAGGCCATAGGAAGGTAAAAGGAAAATAGCACACACTTCGTGACATTACCCCCCTTCTAAGACCATCGTCCTCGATGGTTATCGCTTCGACTTTTTCTTTTTCTTCTTCGGCACTGGTATGTCTGACTCCCCCACTGCATGTGGGTGTTCAGCATGGAACTCCTCGACCAGTTCCCGAGCATTTGCCACATTTTCTGCTGGTTCCCAGGAAATATGTCCTTCATCCCAGCCTTCCCACTTTACCTTGTACTGTAACTTCCCTCGGTGAATCCTACTGTTGAGGATTTTCTCCACGTTGTACTCTCCTACTGCTCTGTCCTCCTCTAATTCTATTGGTCCAGGTTGTGATGGTTGTTCGCCGTTGATATCATTGCCTTGCCAGGGAGAGAGTTTGTCGATGTGAAAGACTGGATGGATTCGGTGTCGCCCCCAAGGGAGCTTCAAGCGATAGTCCAGATCTCCTACATGTTCTAATACTTTGAATGGCCCCAGCTGTCGATCTGAGAGCTTGCGACTTGGTGTCTTAAGATCGATGTCTTTGGCGTCCAACCATACATAGTCTCCAACCTTGAACACATGAGCTTCCTTCTTCCCCCTCTCGTACGCTGCCTTCTGCTCCTTCTTCACCATCTCCAAGGCTGCTTGGGTGTCCTTCCGCAATTCCTTCAACACTTCAATTCGCTCGTCCACGTCTTTCCGTCCTGCACGTTGTCCCACTGGGATATTGAACAGGGGCTGATATCCGTATACTGCCTTGAATGGGGAGAGATCATGTGCGGAGTGAGTCTTGGAGTTGATAACAAACTCTGCCATTGGAAGGTGCTTTGCCCAGTCCATCTGCCTCCTTCCCACATATAGCCGAAGATACTTCTCCACCTCTTGGTTGGCCTGCTCTGTCTGTCCATTTGCTTGGGGGTGATATCCAGATGTCAAATCGCTCTTGATACCCAGCTGCTTGAGGAGCTTCCTCATAACCATTGCCGCGAACTGAGGACCGCGATCTGACACAAAGTGTAAAGGTAACCCATGAAGTCGGAAGATCTCCCAGTAGTAGAGGTCTGCTACCTCTTTCATGGTGATGCTGGTCATGCAGGGGATAGCATGAATCTGTTTGCTGAAGAGGTCCGTGCAAACCAAAATGGCGTCATATCTGTCTGACTTCGGCAATTGAGTTATCAGGTCTACTCCTACCTCTTCCCAAATCCCTGTCGGTACATTGAGTGGGTGAGTCACTGCCCATGGATGCCGCTGTGGTTTCTTCTGTGCACAGGTGTCGCAGCCTTCCACATACTTCTCCGTAAATGACCATATCATCGGCCACCAGAAGTAGGATGTCACCAAGTCATAAGTTGCATGAACTCCTGGGTGCCCTGCCAATGGGGAATCGTGACACTGCCAGAGCATGTCTCATCGCAGCTCCTTGTCTGGGGGTACATAGACTTTGCCGTGATGATACACCAAACCATTATCCTCCTCCCATTCTGGTAGTCCATTTGCTAACCTCTTCAATCCTTCCAGTACTTCTGCTTCTCTCTCTGATGCTCGACGAATCTGCCCTTCCAATGGATTGACCAGGGTGAAAGCAGCTATCCTGTGAAACCGGTTGGGTGAAAGCATGATCTGCTGCCAATTGTCTTCATGGTCTTGGACATGGTGATGTGACATCCATGACAGTGCATCGGCCTGAGTATTACTTTTCCCTGCACGGTGAACCAGCCGGAAGTTAAACCGAGATAAGTAGAGGGACCAGCGAGCCTGTCGTTGTGTAAGATCCTGTGCCGTTTGCCAGTATTCCAAGTTACTATGATCAGAGATGATTTCGAACTCATCGTGTAGGCCCTCTAGGAAGTAGTGCCAGTCCTTCAGGGCCTCTATGATTGCCAACATCTCCCTGTCGTAGATCTGGTAATTCCTCTCTGCTGGTTGCATCGAAGCTGAGCGATATGCCACTGGGTGCCATGTACCATCCTCCTGCTGCTGCATAAGGGCTCCCCCTGTCGCATAACCAGAAGCGTCTACTTCTATCTGAGTCAGTTTGTTCGGATCCCATAGGGTGAGAATAGGTGCTGAGGTGAACGCTGTTCATAGTTCTTCAAATGCTGCCTGTTGCTGTGTTCCCCAGTCGAACCAGACGTCCTTGCGTGTCAAGTCATTGAGTGGGCATGTGATCCTTGCAAAATCCCGGATGAAGTGTCTGTAGAAGTTGGCAAATCCTAAGAATCCCCGAATGTCATGTACTGACTTTGGCGTTGCCCAATCTTGTACTGCAGCTACCTTCACTGGATCCATGCGTACTCTCCCCTCGCTTATCAGTAAGCCCAGGTATTCCACCTCTGTCTTTTCGAACTCACACTTCTCAGGTTGGAGGTACAGGTCGTTCTGCTGTAGTCGTTTGAGCACTTCTTTAACCACGTGATGGTGTTCCGATAAATCTGAACTAAAAATTAGGATGTCATCCAGGTATACCGCTACCTTCCCTGCCACAATAAGATCAGCAAAGATGAGATTCATCAGGGACTGGAATGTAGCTGGAGAATTGGTAAGGCCGAAGAACATGACTGTCGGCTCGAACAGCCCTCGATTTGTCACGAACCCTGCCTTCCATTCATCTCCCTTCTTAATCCATACATTGTTGTAACCCCACCTTATGTCGAACTTGGTGAAGTATTTCGCATTATGAAGTCGGTTGACAATGTCAGATACTAGTGGGAGTGGTGTCCGGTTTTTGACTGTAAACTCATTGAGCCATCAGTAATCCTGTATGAACTGTAGCTTTCCATCTTTCTTCTTTACAAAGAAGACCAGGGATGCCATGGGCGATTTGGAAGGTCGGATGTACCCTTTCCATAGGTTCTCCTCGATAAATCGATCCAGTTCTTCCTGTTCTACTGGGGACATGGGGTAAATCTTTGTACAAAGTGACTCTGGAGCCCTAGGGGTGAACTCGATAGCATGATCCCAAGGTTTGTGTGCCGGCAACTGTTCCGATTCCTGTTCTGAGAAGACCTTGCTGTACTCCTGGTAATGCTCAGGGACCATCTCCTCAAACGTCTTCTTTGGTTTGAGTTTCTGTGCCGCTTCTGCGAGTTGTTGCGAGTACATGTATCCTGCTGCGATCCAGACCTGTTCCTTAATGTCCTTAATGATTCCCTGCCTGAGCCAGTTCCGACGAAGCATTCGGTTGGCCTTGAGAACGCAGAGCTGTGGTTGTTTCCCTTCCTCTTCCAGCATTGTGTCCTCTTGTCTTTTACATCCGTCATCCTGGTGCAGAGTTTCCTCCACTATGTCCTCCCAAGTGTCCTCTATTACTTCTTCACCCAGAGTCGTCCCGCCAATCGCTTCCTCTTCCCTATCTGATGCGTCCTCGACCGTTACTCTATGGGTCCTAATCGACAGTAACCCCCTTGACCAGTCTACATCTGGGTTCAACTGCCTCAGCCAAGGTAGCCCTAGTATCACGTCCTCTTCACCTAGATCCGTAATCAGAAAGTCCACCCAGTGTTTGTGTCCGTCGACTGTTATCGCCAGCTGTGCAAACTCTTGTATACTGCCAGCCTGATTAAGGGTACCATCAATGTTGAATACTTGTATCAGCTTCTTTAGTTGAAGCTTCTGCAAATTTTTCTCTTCTGCAAACCTCCTACTCAAAAATAGACCTGTCACTCCACTATCCACCATGGCTGCTGCCGTCGTTTGTAGCCTTCCATTCTCAATCTTCATGCATACTCGGAAATGTGATGATAACGGCGTATATTCGCAAGTCGTGTTTATAGTACATGAAGAGATAGAGTCATAGTTCAAAGAAGGACATACTACGATCAAATTCCGGGATGCTCTCGTTGTGGCTGAGATGGGCATCCTTCCTAAAAACCCTGCGGTTTGTTGACCACGGAGCTCAGGCCAGCCAAAAGACTATTGAGCTGGGCAATCTGGGCGGTGAGCTGTCCTTGGCCGTCTAGAGCTGGGGCTGAGTTGTTGGGCACTGGGGACGAGGTGGATGCAATGATAGGCATGGGGTTGTTGGGAGAACGATGATTACCCCCTTCCTCTTCGAAAAGTGAGAAGTTCTCCTCCATGTTAGTTGCTGCGATCCGGCGACCTCTTCCAACTAGCCCTCCTCCCCTTTCCTTTCCCATGAACTTGTCTTGACAGACTTGTTCCAAATGCCCCATCCTCTTGCAGTAGTTGCATGTGGTGCCTTGTGCATGATTGCAGTCCTTTTTGAGATGAAGGCCACCACAGCCAAAACATCTGTTCCTCATTCGTCTTACAAATTCCTCTCGGGTACCAGTCCTCCACGTTGACGTCCATAGCATTTGGGTCCCTTCCTCCTCTGCTACTAGACTGTGCTTGAGCGCCTCCTCTCCCGATGTTTAACGCTGGGTTGTTGATGCTAATGTCCAACTTGTTGACCCTAGCAATGAGTTCACTAAGATCTCTCAGCTCGGTCATGGCAACAGCTGCAGCTAACCCTACTAACTTCCGCATCTCCAATGTGAGTCCCTCTACAAAATATTGACGCTGGTCATAGTCTGAGAGCTTGGTGAGACTGGCCCGCCCCATGAATGTCTGGGCATAGTCAGAAACAGACTCGTTCCGACCTTGCTTCAGGACCCTAAGATCAGCCAATGCCTGCTTCTCCTCATTGATAGAGGAAAAGTGGCCTCTAAAGGCGGTGGTGAAGTCGGCCCAACTGCCATTGAAGATCGGTAAAACTGCTAAGTGTGGTGGGAATCTGAGGAAGCAGATATAGCGAAGCTAGATCGAGGGCCAATCTGAAGACCAACCCAAAACCCAACAAACACCACAAACAACAACCTCAGAAGTGGACTTATGTGTTTAGTTGTGCGAGGACTGGTTCGACGTTGATCGAAGGTTCCGTCCGTAGCTTAAACTGCACGAAAAGCACTAGGTTCTGAAGCTAAAGTCTCGTATCTCTTATGTTCAAATCCTGCCAGAGGCTCTGACGAATTTGGGTCTTTTTATAAGGTTTTATTGTATTGGATATGAGGGAGATAACAGAATAGAGACGCCAGATACGTCCTAA